>JACEVL010000362.1:850000-935000 GCA_020284085.1 Aporrectodea caliginosa | reverse complement strand
TGTATAAATCTGCTGAGGCAAAGAGACGTCAACGTCCTTAACCCTTTGGAGGTGAGGTGGGGTATGACACACCCCAAGGCTATTCTACGCTGCTTTTTCTACGGAAAACGTAGAACCAGCTTGGATTATTTTTGTCTACCTTAGTGAATGTGAAATACGGACAATTTAGGACACTTTCAGGTACTTTTGGACGCCATTTTTTTATTTCTTGCATATTAAAGTGAAATTTTAATTTTTCGTATACATATTGATTTTAAGAAATTTAAAAAAGTAACGGCACAGTGCCGAAAAAATGTGCGATTATAAGATATTACTGCATATAGTGTTGCATCGATGCAAAATTGATCCATTATTACGGGTATTATGTCACGACATTGTCACGTGTTCCCAAAATGTTACATGTTTTGAGGGCCACGAAGATGCCATTGCAAAGGGCCGCTTGATTTTGAGCGCCACCACGCTGGCCATATCAATTATGATTGAAAACTGTTATTTGTTCCTGAAAATCACCAGTTTAGCTGACAATTGGTTACATAACTGTAGTTTAACTCACAATTTATATTATAATTGATATTGCGACTTGCAAGTAATTATATGTATTGGCGTATGTCAGACCCCACCTCACCTGAAACGTTACAATGCTTCACCTCACCTCCAAAGGGTTAAAAGCCGTAAAAAGGTAACTGAACAATGGATGATGCTCTGGTCTCATTAACACCGCTAAAACGCTCTCAACCGTGATATAACTTAAGCGACTGCCATTTATCGCTATTTCGGTAGACGATTGAAAAAGTGCATTCATTGCAACAAGGAGCGCATACGGGTTCGATCCTCCTCCTCTGAGACGGTTTATGTACAGTGTACAGGGACTTTGATCAAGTCCTTCACTCACAATTGCTCAGCGCCATCGATTGATGCTTTGTTATTATACAGTGGTGCTTAATAAATGCAAAAATATAATATGTATGATTATGATTTGGGCTCCTTGCATCTCCTTGCCAACTCCATTACAGTGATACAGTGATCTACGCTGTTGGTGGGAAGATTAGACGGCGAGGGAGAAGACTGGCCAACCGCTCTCAACTGCTGAGGTTAAGCAATTTAAATCCGCTAACACTTCACCCATGGCTGACTCTCAGATTAAGCTGAAGGATCTGCTCTTATAGCTTTTCTTCTTCCTTCTCAGGATTTGAACCTGATGCTTTCGGATGAGAATATCACACAGACATAGAAACCATTGCACAGATTCAAACCCTTCTGATAAGTCGGTAGGTTCAATCTAGCGACGCTGTGTCATAACAAATATGCTTAGCGTCGCTCTCCATATTCCAGTCTTCGGACTGGCACTAACCCATGGTAAGCCAATGTCCATCTTGTAGGTACGTCTTGTACCCGCCAAGGTCCATTAACCGGTTTCTACGAACTTATCTGCGGTGTCGTCGAAGCAAGACTGAAGTTTATCCTGCAGACTCAGATAAGTTATAAACATCTATATCATAATGGCAATTAACGCCACTCATAGGTAAATAGGTTTTTATTTTTACTGTGAATTGATTTATTTGTCTTTATTTAAATACAAATGCAAGACTTCCTATAAACAAGCCTAGCTTTTTTGACATTCATTCATTACTTGATGTGATACAATGTTCTTCTCTGCCATAGTGTGCGCACCAAATCAGCAACTAATTTACATTGGGGCTACAGTCACCAGTCCTCAAAACCGTCAAATTTCGTTTAGCAATGGTTAATGCAATTGTGTTGTTAAACACCTTTGAAAAGTTCCCTACCGACGATATAAATTCTTCATGATAAATAAAGAGCTGTAATTTATAAATAAGGAGGTCGTCAACGGCCTTTGATGTCATAGGACGACGTTAAACGTTGGATTAAATAAATAAATAAATAAGGAGCTGTAAATAAATAAATAGCTGTAATATGACATTTTAAGGTTATGTTTGGACAATCTTAAATGGTGTCTTTTGGACGCTATGAATTCATTTCACTGCACTGTTATTGTTTTAAATTGTCGTCAACGGCCTTTGATGTCATATGACGACGTTAAACCTTGTTCTAAATAAATAAGTGCTGTATTATGCAAAAAATAATCTTTGTCGGCGGCAACGGTCTGTGTTGTCATAAGCTGCCGTTAAACTGTGGATCCAATCCAATATAAATTCGGAAGTTTTTCACCGAATTTATGTTGATGCTATCATTGAATTTGATCTCGATTTGAAGGGCTCTGTTAGCCAAACGCAACAGCTGAAAACTGCTTCTACTTACTGCTTTGATTGAGCGCCTGTGACGTGGTTCGTTCCTTCTACCTAACTTTCTCGGGCGCTGTATAAATCTCGAGATAACGATTGCAACGCATGCATACATACATTACTCAGGTTAGGCAAGTTCAACGTCAACGGTCCTGAAAACCGTCAGATTTCAGTGGAAAATGCGATTGTGTTGTTAAACACCTTTGAAAAGTTCTCTAACGATGATATAAATTCTGAAACTGCGTTTGGTTATCGACTGGACTCACGTGCAGACTGTAAATAGAACTCGACTTGAAAGGCTCTGTTAGCCACACGCAACAGTTGAGAACTGTTTCCTACTTATCGTAGCCTCGAGGTTACAAAGGCGCCGTCTTAGAAGTTAAACGCAGGGCACCAACTTATTCACTAGTGCTGCGTAGCATCAGAAAAACCGTTTGCCATAATATAATTATCGGCGACAATGATGGAGACTGATAATCTTACCTGCCTATCGATTCTGTTTTGACTGAGTGACTGTGAAGGAGCTCGCAACCTCTGCGTATCTTTTTCGGTACATGCATATTGCATACATTATACTGCAACGGAATCTATGAGCAAACGAAAGTATAACTGAATGAATAAATGGCTCATTTACGCGTAGCAGAATTTACACATGACCGAATTTACACATAACCGAATTTACACATGACCGAATTTACACATGACCGAATTTACACATGACCGAATTTACACATGACCGAATTTACACATGACCGAATTTACACATGACCGAATTTACACATGACCGAATTTACGCGCGAACGAAATTAACCTGTGACTGAATTTTCACATAACTGAATTTTTGACTGAATTCATAATTGGCTTCTGAATGACTTACCTTTACGCACTTATTATGTCTAAGGCCACCATCATGGAATCTCCGGCATAAAACTGTTCACCTGTCTGCCCACCTGTCTACCAATACGCTCCTTGGCAATTCAGGTAATCGTATGATACGACCTCACTCAATCAAACCACTCACAATCGTTCATGAGTTCCCATCCTAGACAGCAATTGCCTACCACAGCACTGTGAGGTCTATTTTGACGCACTATAATTATTAAAATATCCTGATACATAAATTCAGTTCAAAGATGTTATTTGACAGTAATCAGTAACCTCATCGCGTCATTGTCTAGTGGTTAGCATGATGAACTGTTAACGGAGAGGTCGATGGCTCAAATCCCAGCCAGGGAAGACATTTATTTCGAGATATGGGTTTCTGGCGCCTTGTAACCAACTCAGCCATAATGAGTACAATGGCCGTACGCTGTTTGTGGAATGAACAGACGGCGAGGGAGAAGACTGATCACTCACCCTATGATGCTGAGGTCAAGAAATTTGAAACCGCTAACACTTCACCCATGACTGAATCTCAGGTTAAACATAAGGAACTGCTCTTCTTGTTTTTCTTCTCCCTTCCTGAAAACTGAACCTGATGCATTCGGATGGGAGCATCAGATAACTATAGAAACCATTGCGCAGATTCAAACCCTTCTGATAAGTTCAGCTTAGCGACGCTGTGTCATCACGAATATTAATAGCAACCCTGAGTCATAGCGTTATTTATTAGCGTCGGTCTCCATATTCAAGTCTTCGGACAAGCACTAACCCAATAGTAACCCATGTTAAGCAGTTTTCCGTTGTGTTGATACGTTTTGTGGCCGCCAAGGGCCGTTAACTTTTACCTTAGCCTTTGTGCAGCTTTCGATGTGTGTGTCCACAGTTTAACGGCAGCTTATGATAACATAGGCCGTTGCCGCCGACAAAGATTAGTTTTTGGCATATTACAGCTTTCGATTAAACGCGCTTCGCATATTTATAGCACCCGGAGGAAGCGTTTTAAAGGTATCTTCTGCGATCAATGTGTCGTTAATTGTTTAGCGACATCTCGTGAACCCGAGGGCCGTTAACGTCGACATTATAATGATGTGTGAAACGCTTTAAAAACTGATGATTAATTAATTAGTAGCTGTTTAACGATACTGTTTTAAAAATGGATGACTTTCGTCGCCCTTCTCCTTTCTCCAGGGATGGGCCTGGCACTACCAGAATCCGGATAGTTTTAAACCGGTGGTGATTTGATTCATTATTTGCTGTTTAACAACGTTGTATTATAACAAAGATGATTAGCGTCGCCCTCCTCATTTTTCAGGTTTGAGACTGGCACTGCCAGAATGCGAGTAACACCCAAATGGGTTTCTGAGAGCGTAGTATGAATTACTCCCTTGTGGAATCTATGGCCGTTGACGTCGACATCACCTTACATTCAATGTTGCAAGCCAACGGCGTACCTAACGATAAGTTAGTAAGTAGTTTCAGTTTAACGACACTGTGTGATAATAAAGATCATTAACGTCGCCCTCCTCCTTCATGCAGGCTTGGGACTGATACTGACAGAGTACAATAAGTGGCATAGTTATATTTCGTTATGGCTCCACAGTTTAACGGTAGCTTTTGACAACATAGGCCGTTTCCGCCGACAAAGATTTTTTTTGGCATATTACAGTTCTATAATTACCATAATAATTATTTCGTTAAAACGCAACTCAGTATTCTATATGGATGGTTGAAGGCATATTAAAGGTGTCTAAAGTAAGCAATTTATAATGCAGTGTTCGTCTTAGACACCTTTTACTCCGCCACCGGACGTCCGGACGTGCATTGCACATCCATGCTTAGTGCCAGGCGGTGCCAGTCCCAAGCCTGGATAAAGGAGGAGGCGACGCTAATGGTCTGTGTTAACATAACATAACATAACAAGGTTTATAGTGGCTCAGAAGACTTGCATCTGTGTCAGAGCCACTCTCTCTTGTCTCACCCACTGCATCTTGGCCTAGCATCCAATTTTACTGATTTCCTTCTTGAATTCCATCACCGAGTCCGCAGCAACAATTTCCTCGTCCAACTTGTTCCAACTGTTAACTACTCTTGTACTGAAGAATCTTTGCATTATTGTCCCAGCTGTTTCTTTCTTAATCTTGTAGCTGTGCCCTCGAGTTCTCTTGTCAACTGAGAATTTAAATAGCCTCTGTGCTGGTATTTTGTCTCTTCCTGTCACTATCTTGAATGTCTCTATTAAGTCTCCTCTATCTCTCCTTTTCTCCAATGTTGTCAGGTTGCATCTCCTCAGTCTTTCTTCTTATGTCAGATTGCCGGATCCCTTTATCATCTTCGTTGCTCTCCTTTGTGTTTTCTCTAGTTTTTCCACGTCCTGCCTCAGGTATGGACACCACACCTGCACACAATACTCCAAATTAGGCCTGACCAATGATTTGTATAATTCGAGCATTATTTCTTTTTCCCTGCTTATTATTGTCCTCTTGATCATTCCTGGTACTTTGTTTGCTTTCTTTGCAGCCTCCGCACATTGCCTTGATGGTTTGGTACTGTTGTTTACGATTACTCCCAGATCCCTCTCTTCCTCTGTTTCTCTCAGTATTGTTCCTTCCATTTCGTATTGGAATTTTGTTTTTGTTTAACCCATGTGCATAACTGAGCATTTTTCGGTGTTGAACATCAACTTCCATTCCTCGGCCCATCTGTGCAGTCCTTCAATGTCTTTTCTCAGCATATCGGATTCTTCTTCCGTATCCACCCCTCTGCCCATTTTCGTATCATCGGCGAACTTTGATATCTTCGACACTATTCCACTATCAATGTCGTTTATAAAAACAACAAAAAGCAACGGCCCCAAAACAGATCCCTGTGGCACCCCACTCTCTACCCTCAACCAGTTTGAATATTTTCCTCTTATTCCAACTTTCTGTCTTCTATCGCTCAACCACTGTTTTAACTATACTTATTCACGAGCGTCGTATCAGTTTCAGAGGAGTTGTTCAAAGAAATATCTTATCTCATATCTCGGCGACTTTCACGAAGACTGGCCATCTTAACCTGCCTATCGATTCAGTGTTTAGTGAAAAATGATATGCGCTATATTAAATGTCTTCTTCTTTAAGTTCTCTGCCCTTCGGCAGGTTCCAACTTCCAATGACGCCACTCTTCTCTGTGCTATGCTTTTTCCTTTAGTTCGCTGTATCCGTCGGCCATCCATCCCAGCATCATCTGCCTCGGTCTTCCCCTCCCTCTTTTCCCTACCATTCTCCCTTCTATGATTTCTTTCAGGAGGGAGTCTCCTCTTAATACGTGCCCCACCCAGTTCTTCTGTCTTTCTCTTATTGTTGTTATTAGCGATCGTTTTTCATCAACCATTTGTAGTACTTCGTCATTCGTTATATGCTCAGTCCAGCTCACCTTCTCCATCCTTCTCCAGATCCACATCTCAAAAGCTTCTAATTTCTTAATCTCATCTTTCCTGATGGTCCAGGTCTCTGACCCATATAGTGCCACACTCCATACCAGTGTTTTGACCAGTGTTTTCTTTAGGCTTTTATTTAGCCCTCCTCTCAACAATTCTCCTCTTTTCATGAAAGCATCTTTTCCCAGTGCTATTCTTCGTTTCACGTCGCTTTGACACCTTGCATCTGTTGTTATCATGCTTCCCAAGTAACAAAAGCTCTTGACCTGTTCCACCACTTCACCGTTGATTTTTATTTTCTCTGTTACCTCCCCTCCTCTCGGCTTATCCTCATACTCTTTGTCTTTCCAATGTTTATTTTCATGTTGTATGTCTTTGAGGTCAGATTTAATTTGTCCATCATCTTCTGTAGACCTGCCTGTGTCGTCGCCAACATTGCTTGATCGTCAGCAAATCTTAAGGCTTTTATAAGTCTTCCTCCTACCTTTACTCCTTCTTCCATCTCCTCCATTGCCTCTTGTATTAGCTCCTCTATATATATATGTTAAAGAGGAGTGGTGATAGAGGACATCCTTGTCTTACTCCCCTTCCAATTTCTCCTTCCTCTGAACATTCTCCATCTATTCTTATCTTTACTTGCTGATTCATATAGAGGTTCCCTATAAGCCTCCTATCTTTCCAGTCGATTCCTCTTCGTCTCAGTGCAGTCATCAGCTTCCTCCAATCTACCCTGTCAAACGCCTTTTCATAATCCACAAAACAGATGTAAACCTCTTGTCCATACTCTAGACTTCTTTCTGCTAGGACCCTCAGTGATCCGATGGCGTCTCTTGTACCCCGGCCCTTTCTGAACCCGAATTGATCTTCTCCCAATCCTTTGTCAGCTTCTACCTTTGCCTGTATTCTTTTTGTTATTATCTTCAGCATAATCTTGGCTGCGTGTGGTAGTAAGCTAATTGTTCTGTAATCCTTACAAGTTGTTGCATTGTTCTTTTTCTTTATGGGTATCATGATGGTCTTTAGAAAGTCTTCGGGCCACTTCCCAGTGTTATATATGTCCTGGCATAATCTTATTAATTCTCCTGTTGCTTTTTCTCCTAGATTTTTTTAAATTTCGGCTGGGATGTTATCTACCCCTTCTGCTTTGTTGTTTTTCATGTCACTGATTGCTGCCAATACCTCATCTTTTAACACCTCAGGCCCTATATCTTCTCCTGTCCCCATGTACGGTCCATCATTCAGGTTCTTTGGTTTTTCCTGACTCTGGTATAGTTCTTCTACATATTCTTTCCGTCGATTTCGAATCTCTTCTGGACCCTGCAGCATCTTACCTTCCTTATCCTCCACTGCTATTCCTCCTTCCCTTTTTGGTTTCTTTGTCATCTTCCTCACTTTTTCATATACTTGGTCGTATCTTCCTTTCGCCTGCAGTTCCTCCAGTTCTTCACATTTCTCCTCCCACCATTTTTCTCTTGCTTTCCTCGTTGTTCTTCTCAGTTTGTTGTTTATTCTTCTATATTCTTTCTTGGCTTCTTCTGTGTTCTGGTGTTTCCACTTCCTTCTTTCTTCCATTTCTTTTAGCATGTCCTCTGTTATCCATGGTTTCCGTGGCGTCTGCCCTTGTTGTTGCCCCACCGTCCTCATCGCTTCCCGTGTGATGGTCTCCTTTAGTCCTCTCCACCTTTCTTCAGTTGTGGCCGTTTCCATCTCTCTGATGTTCTCTTCTATGTTTTCTGCCAGTTCCTTACTCTTTGTCTTTAACTTCTCCTTATTCCATTTCTTTACCTTTTTCTTATTCTTCCTGATGAACTTTAATTGCAGGTGAACGGTCATTGCTACCAAGTTATGATCTGTATCTGCATCCGCTCCGGGGAGTGTTTTCGCGTTTTTCACACTATTTCTGTATCGTTGTTTGGTCAAGATGTAATCCATCTGATAGCGTGCACTATCTCCTGGTGCCTTCCACGTATATCTCCGCCGTTTTTCTTGCTTATACCAAGTGTTTGTTATCACCATATTTTGCCTCTTGCAGAACTCTACTAGCTTCTGTCCTCTTTCGTTCCTTTTGCCTAGTCCATATTTTCCAATATAGCCTTCCTCCTCTCCTTCCCCCACCGAAGCATTCCAGTCTCCCATAATGATTGTGTAGTCTTTTCCTTTTGTGTTTTCCAATCTTTTGTCTATACCTTCGTATATTTTATCTACTTCCTCTTCCTCATAGCTTGATGTTGGCATATATACCTGTATGATTACGATGTCAACTGGGTGTGCCTGTATTCTCACCGATAGTAGTCTATCTCCAAATTTTTCTATTTCAGTAACACATTTGGCAACTCTATCTTCCAATAAGATCGCTACTCCACTCTGTCCTTTGTTATCCTCGGTGTATATCACTCTTACTCCTTCGCTCATGAAGTCGCCTCCTTCCTTCCATCTAACCTCAGCTAGTCCCAGTATATCCAGCTTAGCCTTTCTCATTTCTCTGATCACGTTTGCTAACTTTCCCGGTCTCCTCATCGATCTCACATTCCATGTTCCGACTCTTATTTTCTCTTTACAAGGGTTTCTCTGGATGACGACCTGAGAGGCCTTGCAGGCCGAGCTAGCCCTCTTTCCTCCCCTGCCGAACGCGACTCCTCTCAACAGCGGTTGGGGGGAATCGTTCACGTTGTTCACGTTATTTCTTTTTGTCGTCATTGTAAGTGTTTCTTGGGAAATTAGAGAGGTGGTTTCCCGTTGCCTTCCTCTCGGTGTTTTTAGCGAGACACCATCTCCGAGCGTCGATGTCCTTCATCGTCCGTCCTTCCGACTCCTTGTCTCTGGGCTTGCATATACCGGCGAGGGCTCGGTCGTCCACCACGCACTTTGTTTCCAACAGGGGTACCACTTGAAGGTGGCGTGGTGGGCATTTGGGTGGTAGAGGCTTTTAGAGACGCTTACCACCCCATTCGCCCCCTAAAATGTCATGATACATATATTAGGTTCAAAGATTTCAGTAGGCAGCCATGAGTAACTTCAGCGCGTGATAGTTTAGTGGTTATCCTGATGGACTGTCAATCGAGAGGTCTAGGGTTCAAATCCCAGACGGAACAGAAATTTGGTACGAGATTTGTGCTGCTTGCGCCTTCTAGTCAACTCCGCTTTTATGAGTAGTACTCTGGCCGTATCCTGTTGGTGGGATTGCCAGACGGCGAAGGAGAGGACTGGCTACTCGTCCTAAGATGCTGAGGTTAAGTAATTTGATGCTGCTAAAACTTCACCCATGGATGACTCTCAGGTTAAGCATAAGAAACTGCTCCTCTTCTCTTATTCTTCCTTTGGATTTGAACCTGGTGCTTTCCGATGAGCGCATAACACAACTATAAAAACCATTCCGCAGATTCAAGCTCGTTCCTATAAAGCGGCAATTTCTGTTTAACGACGCTGCTTCATAACGAAGCTGATCATCGTCTCCCTTTAATCTAGCCTTGGGGTTGGCACTTCTCCATGGTAGGCGGGTTTTGCGTTGTGTGGAGACATCCTGTGGCCGGTAAGGTCCGTTAACATCGACAGATAAATAGCGTCGCCCTCCTTGATAATCCAGCCTTCGGACTGGCACCATCCGATGTTACGCAGTTTTTCCTGATGTTTTTGTCACCATTTTGTGGCCGTCAATGGCCGTTCACGTCGAAGTTATCCTATGAGAATCGGTGTTGACAACTACCTAGCGAATAAACGCATTGGCTCTATTTATAGCCTAACAGGCTTAAGTGTTAAAGGTGTCTAAGATGAGCATGGTATCATCTGTTGCTAGGCGACATCTGGGGATTGACGCGCGATGGGAAATCATGATATATTTCTGCATTCATTAAGCGCCACTATCTAATGACGAAGCATCAATCGATGGCGCTTAGCAATCGTGAGTAAAGGACTTGATAAAGGTCCCTACACGGTAACTATCTCAGAGGAGGATAGAAATTGCATTGTTATAATAAATTCCTCTTCTTCATCCTCTTCTCTTTCCTCCTCTTCTACTTCTTCCTCTTTCTCCTCCTCGCTCTTCATTGTCGCCATCTCCTGTCTCCTATTTATATTGATCCTCTCACTTCTCTTCCTCCTTCACTTTCTCCTCCTCGTCCTCCATCTCATTTTTCTCCTCCTCCAATTCCTCCACCCCTCTTATCCTCCTTTTCGTTATCATCTTCTCCTCCTCCCATCGTTCTGTCTTTCATATCAGTTTTCTCCTCCTCTTTTTTCTTCTCCACTTCTCCTTATCATACTCCTCCATCTGCTTTGCCTCTCCTCCTCTTCCTCTCTTCTTCCTCCTCCACTTTCTCCTCCTCCTCCTCCTCAAAAATTAGCTACAGTAATGAGTAATAACTCCGCCACTGATCGTTCTCTGTGATTACCAGACGCAAGCCTGGATGAAGGAGGATGGCGACGCTAATGGTAGTAAGGGTCATTGGCAGAAGCCGCTGACGTAGCCCTCTTCGCTGCTATCATCGAAGATAACAACCATGTCCTCCGCAGGCTCTTTCCTACACGGTCTGTTAGTAACTATAACCTACGCCCCAGGCCTCACCCCCTTCGAACTTACAACTAAGAGCAATAAGTTCTTCGTATCACGTATGCTTTTCAAAAACGTCTACTAGATGAAAAACCGCCTCTCTCAATAACTCATGTATTCTGTTGCGTTTTTGTCGACAGTTTTGTGTTAAATAAACGAATATGATGGTTATTGTTACCACACAGTGGTGGTTAAACAGTAAACAAGCAAGTAATGGGCAATTATAAAAACAAATTATAGATCGAAATATTAAAAAAATTAATGTTTTCAGTAGAAAAACGCATCTTATCCAGCTAATTGAATCTCTAGATTTAAGCTGAAGGCACTCCTCGATCGAGTATAAAATTAATATTCCAGATGTATCTTAAGTTAAAGCCAATCCAAATACCTTTCAAGAATCAACTCGGTTTTGGAATGGTTGTTTTCGCTGTTCTTGTGAGGGTTATTTTCATAACAAAGTGCTCCATGTGTAGTGTTCAGGCGAAGCTCACCAGGTGGACCCTGGTGCTCTACGGAACAGACAAACAGCCGTA
This sequence comes from Aporrectodea caliginosa, assembly GCA_020284085.1. Classification (NCBI taxonomy): domain Eukaryota; kingdom Metazoa; phylum Annelida; class Clitellata; order Crassiclitellata; family Lumbricidae; genus Aporrectodea; species Aporrectodea caliginosa. Next base: position 923,357 of record JACEVL010000362.1, on the reverse strand, counting down.
CAGTCTGGCGACCCTTGACAAACCTCTATCTGGTTCAGTGGGTCACAACTCCTCACAGCACAACGTTCAGACATCAAGAGACCACTTCCACCACTCGTCGCCAGGTGGAGAGACTGCTCGATCAGTTTCCTTTGAAGGCATCGATTGAATTAGACCTAGGATTTATAGGACACGGTAGCTGATTGGATAAGTTCTTGCCGGAGAATAGGGGATCGATCCTCCAACTCTGAGATCGTAACTGTTTAGGGACATTGAGCAAGTCATTCACACACACAATTGCTCAGCTCCATCGATTGATGCTTGGTCATTTGATTGTGGCGCTTAATAAGTGCACAAGTATAATTTTCATGATTGTCCTTCACGGGCCAATCCTAGGATGTCGCGTAACAATGAACAATACAGTGCTCTGTGTTAAACACCTTGAACACACATTCTTCCAATGCCATAAATTCTGCAACTTCGTTTGATCAAAACACTTAACTCAGAACAAGTCGCCACAGTCGGTAAGGTCGACGTTAACAGCCATTGGAGGCCACAAAAATGATGATAAACAACCATCTATGATTGGTGCCAGTCAGAAGTCTGGTATAGGGAAGGGCTTTCAGGCGCTCCTAGCTATCTATCTCCTGAGGTTTTGACCCGATTCTGACCTCTTAATCCATGCCTATCGATTTTGTTTTGACTGAGCTCCTATGAATAATCTCGATCTCGTCGCTTTGCTGATTTGTGCGCTGAATAAATCTTGAGATCATGTTTATTCTGCACAGGTATATTTGACGTCAACGGCCTTTAAAGCCGTCAGATGTCGCTGAACAATGGATAATGCTATTGTCTCGATAACACCTTTTAAACGCTTGCAACCGATAATATAATATTCGCCAAAAGCGTTTAATTGTTGTCTGAAACGATACTGACATAAACAGTGAGAACTGTAACAATTTTATTATTTAAACGGCAGCGACCTTTGATGCCAAAAAGATGTCGCTTAACAATTATGTTAATTTATTAGTTAAATCCTTCATCATCATCGTCATCGTCATCGTCGTCGTCGTCGTCGTCGTCGTCGTCGTCGTCGTCGTCGTCATCGTCATCGTCATCGTCGTCATCGTCGTCATCGTCATCGTCATCGTCATCGTCATCATTGTAGATGGTCTTTCTGACGCGGCATTGATGTGAGTCTTAGAAATTTCGGAGAATTTACTGTAGATTACATTATATTGCAGTACATTTCACTGATGGACATTCGTCTTCTCTGACCTGAGATTTCGAGCAATGAGATTTCAACCAATGTTGCCTCTAATTCGAGCTGCATCGGGTCACGTGGAGGCGTTGAAGATACTTGTCGAAAGAAACAATTCTGCATTTGTGATTGTATATGCATACATTAGTAAAATTAATTAAACCCTGTTAAGATAACCACTGCCGATTGCGGGTCGTTAACAAGCCGTTAACATTAACCTAATCGTATGAGACGTTTTAAGTGTGCTATCTAGTGAAAAAATTCATTGATTGAATTTATAGCATCTGAAGGCAGCCGCGTTCTAAAGGTATTTCCTTTCTAACGACTAGCTAAAGACCACTGCAGACTAAGCGCAGTTGATATATTTATAACTTTGGATGAATGCGTGTTAAAGGTGTATAAGGCGAGCACTGTATTTTAATTATATTGCTTAGCGAGAACTTGGATTTGGTGCGCGAATTAGTTGTAATTTATTACAATACAGTACAATACAATACAATACTCGTTTATAGAAGACTCAGGAGCTGACAAAACGCAACTTCAACAAATCACATGGTTCAGGGCTTCTAAGGGAGCGGTATAACTAAGTCAGTAGGCATTACTATATAAAATGCGGGATATGTAGTTGCGGTCATCTTTACGGTCAGGTAGGGTAAAGTTATGCGTCCTTGCTCAGAGGTTATATCCGCTATTGCGGGGTCAATCGATGGTGCTGAGCAATCGTTAGTGAAAGTCCCTACACAGTAACCGTCCCTGGGGAGGATCCCGAACCCATATTCTCCACATTACAAGGGGAGCGATCCAACCAATCGGATACCATGCTCCAGAAATCCTGCAAGAACAGATTTCTTGAATCTGTAAACGAGCATTGGCATATTATTACCTGGAGTTGCCTGATGCAATCGGGCAACTAAACGATCAAGGGTCCCTGTTGGGGTGTGGAAGACCACCGACGGGAGAGATGAGGGATGCATTTCATCTGTCTCTAGGTTTTAGTTACATTGGGTTTAATGAGGTTTTATGGGTTTGGTTGCCTTCTTTGATCTTCGTCCTATTTTGGGTTAGGCCTAATAAGAAGAACCCTGTTATTTATAAAATTGTTTTGTTCTAATAAATTCCTCTTCATCATCCTCTTCTCTATCTCACTTTCCTCCTCTTCTTACTCGGTTTTCTCCAACTCGCTCTTCTCTCTCGCCTTCTCCTGTCTTCTCTTTGTATCGATTCTTCTATTTCTCTTTCTCCTCCTAATCTTTCTCTTCCTTCTCTCTTTCCTCCTCTTCCTTTTCCTTTCCTCGTGTCTTCCTTCTCATTTTCCTCCTCCCCTTTATCCTTCTCCCTTTTTTCCTCTTCCAACTCTTCCTTCTGATCTTTATCCATCTCCTCCTTTTCTCCGCCTCTGCAACTCTTCTTCATCACTGTCTTCTTCCTCTTCCTTTTCGGTTTACTCCTCCTTCTTGTGGCATGAGATACAGTTAACGTCGAAGCGAAAAACAGTCAATAGATTCACCACAGCAGAAAATAACGTCATGTATGTGTATTTAGTTTCAGTTTAACGACTCTGTGAGTCTGTGTGATTACAAAGATCATTATCGTCGCCCTCCTCCTTTATTCAGTCTTGGGACTGGCACTGTCAGAAAGCGAACAGTGGCGGAGTTAACGTCATGTACGAAGCGATTAATTTGATCTTTCATATTAATCTTCATGTTATTTCGAAAGGTGTGTAAATATTTCATAATGTACTTTGAAAGTTACGGGCAAAAAATCGATACCTTAAGTTAACGTTTAACATAATCCTCAAGAGCTAGCCTAGAAATCTTGTACTCATCAAAATCCATAACGCAGCAATATCAATGATTGATAGTCGCTAAACGAGGCGATTTAGCATTTCTATAATGTGTTAGAAATTCTTCTAAGTCTAAAAACGACACCTATTGCAAACTGACCGATTGTCGGATCAGCGTCTACCGTTAACATACGATGAAATTAAGAGTCAAAATACTAAGAAATGCCTCGGCTGTCTTTCGTGCAACTCCATCACCAACCACCGGTTTTGATAAGCAGGTGTTATCCTGTCGAGCAACTGATGAATGGCGTCGCCCTCCTTAATAGTCCAGTCTTCGGACTGGCACCACTCGATGGCAGAGCAGTTTACCGTTGTTTATCACCATTCTGTGGCTGCTAAGAGCCGTTCACGTCGACCTTACCATAAGAGCTTTGGGTAATGTCATTACTCTAGCGATTAAACGCATTGACTGCATTTATAGCATCAGAAGAATCTGTGTTAAAGGTGTCCAAGTCGAACATTGTATTATCTATTGCTTAGTGATATCTTCGGCTTTGTAGGCCATGGATGATCATAATATATCCGTACATTTATTAAGCGCTATTGCATAATAACCAAGCATGAATCGATGACGCTGAGCAATCGTGAGTGAAGAACTTGCTAATGGTTCCTACACAGTGATCGTCTAAGCCTAAGGGAGGAGACTCGAACACGGACTCTTCACGCTACAAGGTGAGGGCTCTAACCAATCGGTTACGTAAGTAAGTAAGCAAGTAAAGTAGTTTATTCACCACAAATTAAAGCAAAATGATAATACACAAATTTTACAAACCGAGTGGTGGGCTACCGGTGAAGTCACATAGGACTCATCTCGCCGGTCACCCTAATAATGTTGGCGTAATACACGTTTTAAAAAAGCAAGTACAAAATACTGGTACCATTTAACAAACCAGTCTCATGACAATTGTTAATAATCAATTTTTCTAACTGGGAAGCAAACACATACAACTTAGGAGTACTTTAAAGCTTTAAAGACTTTAAACAAGCCACAACTGTGACTATCCTATTACTATATAATGCACTGAACTGATACTGAACTGAACTGAACTGAACTGTTACGTATCCAGAGTTTAACTACATTTCGACCAATGGCATTTCGACCGATGGCATTTTGACCAATGGCATTTCGACCAATGGTATGAGACCAATGGCATGAGACCAACTCCACCACTGATCAATCGATCAATCAATTTTCGTGTATTCCGAACACCAGGCTGACAGAACGCAGCTTGTTACATGAGTTAGTCGTATATTTATATATGTGTTCACTTGTATGTCACCTTGTCCTGTCTGAATATCGTTCATTTAATTTTCAGTGATTTATTCAGAATATGCTTTTATATCGTACTCTGTCAGTGCCAGTCCCAAGCCAGGATAAAGGAGGAGGAGGGCGACTCTAATGATCTTTGTTATCACACAGAAGCTACCTTACCTCGACTTACCTTTAATGAAGTGGACCTACCTTTGTTTACTTGTCCTTACCTTGCCTTTACTTACCTATGTTGGTCTTGTTTAACCGCTCTGTATCTTGCTTTTACTTACCTTTTACTTTGCCTTTCCTAAATTATTTTCCTTACTTACCTCTTTGCCTGACCTTAAATTAATTAACTTACTTTGCCTTGCGTTAACTAACCTTTCTCCCATGCCCAAGCTGACAAAGGTAAATTATGGTTGTGTAAAGTAAGAAAAGAAAGGTTTTTTTATTCACAAGTTTACCGTCATCATATGACATCAAAGGCCGTTGACGACAATTCAAAATTATGTACAATACAATTTTAAAAAAACCAAAGAATTAATAGAGTTCAAATGACACCATTTAAAGGCGTCTAAACAGTATTTTACAATGTCACTGATATTCATTGTTTGACATCATAATATAACTCAGCTATTAATATCTATGATACTTGCAGGCAATCTATACAATGCTTTGCAGAAATATCATAAACAATTTATTTCTATTCTACTTTGAATTTTCAAACATTGCAATCAAATATTATTAAAGAAATACATGCATAGTCAGACCATACCTTACTAGTATTTACCTTACTTGGAAGTACCTGAAATTAGCCTACTTTACTTTATCATACCTTTCTTTACATTACTGAAATTACCGAAGATTACCTTTACTTTACCTTAACGTGCCTATAATTTTTCCCTTGTTCGACCTGACTTCATTTTACAGAGGCAAATTAAGACCGGGTCGGGTAAGGAAAGAAAGATCAAACCACGTCTTACCTTTCATTAATAAAAAGTACCTTACATTCTCTTACTTTACGTTTCTATATATTTCCATAGCTTACCTTACTTTAATTTCGAGTGGCATGACCTGGTTAAAAGATTGAGCGATTTGACGGTTCTTTGGTCTTACCTGTTTCATCTTTCATCACTTCGGTTACGGTCTGCTGGACGTTGATGCCATGGTCACTCTGGTGGAAAACTAGACTATGGTGCCAGCCCAGCATCGAGGCGAGATAACGTCAAAGCCGGGCACCAGAGGAGATGCTTATATAATTATTATGACAAATATTAGTATGCAAAGAAAAGAAAGGTTAACTGATCAAAGGTGACACAACGATGAGAAATGTAAATTGATAAAGTGTCTTTGTGAGCTACTGAAGACGTGCTACAATAAGTGTCTTCACATTACATACATTCATACACACATCACATACCTGCATACATTCATACATTATACATACAAAGGTAACGCTCCAGGGTATTAATTTTCAGTGGGGCTGTCAGTATTCTTCCCTTCCACTGTTCAACAAAGTATCGGATTATCACAGCTAGAACTGTTCTTTGGAACTGTTCCAGTATCTGTCCGTTCTGCTCAGTCGCCTGCGTCATTTCGATCTGAACTTAAAACTTACCTCTTTCAATTTGCTGCCACATCACAAACAGCATCTCTGTCTAATTCAACAGATCTTCTGAATATATTGACCTGATTACGGCTTGGTTTTGGAGCTCCACTGGTCGATCCCTTGTGCATTAGACAACGTCGCCATATAAGTTTTTAATTTAATAGCAGTAGTAATCAATTACCTTAATCATGGCATGATTATTTGTTTACCACTGGTGTGAAGCAGCATTTAGTAAAGACATTTCGTAGAATCCGTTTAACGACCCCGTGTCGTAATGACGATAACTGGCGCCGTCCTCCCCCATTATCAAGGCTTCGGACTGGCACTTCCCGATCGTATGCAGCTTTCCGTTGTTTATCAGCATCTTGTAGCGGTCAAGGGCGGGCAACTTCGACCATCTCCTATTGGATGCATGCCTGGTATCTAGCGATTAAACGCATTTGCTGAATTTATTACGTCTGTAGAATAGTTTTAGAGGTGTCTAAGACGACCACTGTATAAATAATTGTCAATCAACATTTGTGGCCGTCAAAGGCCATTAACGTCATACTAACTCTTTGAGGAAGATTTCGAGATCGACTGTCAATTGTACTAGTTTCATTTTGACGACACTACGAGATAACAAAGATCATTAGCGTCGCCCTCCTTCTTAATCCTGGCTTTGGACTGGCACTGTTAAAGGTGTCCAAGGCAGGGAGACAGAACGACTGTATATTTCTAAATCCCAACTCTGATTTCTCCTCTTCCCCAACTTGACGGTCTAATCCTAGACACCATCCACCGCAGCCGTCTGATTGTCTGCCTGTCTGACCACTCGATCTTGAACCGAATCGGACCTTATACTATACCTGCCTATCGATTTTGTTTTGACTGAGCGCCTGTGAAAGAGGTCGTTCCCGTAGCTGAACTTATAAGGGGCTGTATGTAAATATTGTAAGGTAAGGAGATGTCAACGGCTTTCAATGCCGTAAGATGTCGCTGAAGAATAGATGATCTTTTGGTTTCGTTAGACACCTTTTAAATGCTCTCAAACAATGATATAAATTCTGCGACTGCGATTGTTTGTTATATAATTATGAAAGAATGCCCACGACGTCGTATAGAATTATGTCAAATAAACTGAGAGTTGCTCAGAATAATATTACACGTCGCTTTCAAGAGTGATGTTATGCCACACTTCTGCTGCAAACAACCTAATTACTCCAGGCTTGGGACTGGCACTACCACCGGAGAAAGGAGGAGGGCGACGTTAATCATCTTTGCTATGAAACAGTGTCGTTAAACAGCAACTAACCAATCAATCGACAATTATATTAAAATACAATATGAGCTGTATTGTGACGTACGATATGTGAGAAATGTTCAAAGAAATTTCAGTGGACGTCAACATCCTTTGTTGCCATAGGATGTCGTTAAACTCGCGAACCATCTATTCAATCGCTGCAGTCTTAACTGGTTCGAAATGTTTGTAAAGTGAAGTCGACGTGAAAGACTCTGGTAGCCAAACACAGCATGTAGTTAAACACTGTTTACTATTGATAACTTGTCTCAGTAAACTTGACCGAACTGGATCACAATGACTGCCAAATGATTCTGTTTTGACTGAGCGCCTGTGACTAAACTCGTGACAGGAACTGAATAGCGGTTTGTTCTGTGGTTTGAAGGGTTTGCAGTCACATCTGTTTATCTGGCTCCTGATGTTTTGACCCGATCCTGACCTTTTATACCTGACTAACGCTTTTGTTTTGACTGAGCTCCTATTAATAAACTCCTTCCCGCGACTTACCTTAATTTGGGCGCTGTATAAATCTCTAGTTAATGTTTATTTTGGTAAGTTAGATTCAAGGTCAACGGCTTTCAAAGCTGTAAGATGTCGCAAGACAAGGAAAAACGATTGTTTCGTTAGACACCTCTTTAAAGCTTGTAACTAATGCTACATATTCGCCAAACGCAAATATTTTTCAAGTGAGATTTACAATTAGAAACACTTCGATGACGCCCAACTGAGATTTTGACAACGTAGCATGGAAAGTAGCGATGTTAGAAGAAACTGAGTTAACCCGTTTTGGACCAATGTTCGTTTTACGAACACATTTTTGATGACATCAAATTGGTTGAGGTCATCACTCTAGTTTTGTATTCAAGTGCTCTTATGTAAGCGAAAGGTTTGATTTGTCGGATAAATCGAAAAAAAAATTTGTTTTGATAGTTTTGAACTGTTTTTGTCTTATGCTAAATACATCAAATCCAGGTATGTTCACCGTCTTTTGTTTGAAAATTTGTAAGTTTGGTTCGATGCGTGATATCGTACGAGCTGATGGGTATTTGACAAGTGCACATATTTAGCACAAAGGACATGCCATTTGCATAATTTTATTGTAATAAATGGAGTCGCAAAATTTTCATATCTGGGTCATGTTCGTTTTACGAACATTGGTCCAATACGCTACTAATGGCGTCAAGTCAAGTCAACGTTGATTTACATATGCATATTTCTGATCTTGAGTTACGTGTATCAACAAAATCACATATATATATATATATATATATATATATATATATATATAGTATATATATATATATATATATATATATATATATATATATATATATATGTGTGTGTGTGTGTGTGTGTGTGTGTGTCTGTGTGTTGATAGCCAGTGTGTGTGTGTGTGTGTGTCTGTGTGTGTGTCTGTGTGTGTGTGTGCTGTGTGTGTGTGTGTGTGTGTGTGTGTGTGTGTGTGTGTGTGTGTAGAAAGAGCGGAATCAATAATAATAATAATATTATTACACGCACAGAAATGTGTGTGTGCGCGTGTGTGTGTGGTGTGTGTGTGTGTGTGTGTGTGTGTGTGTGTGTGTGTGTGTGTGTGTGTGTGTGTGTGTGTGTGTGTGTGTGTGTGTGTGTGTGTGTGTGTGTGTCTGGCATTTCGATCAGTTGAACATCCCCAGTGTCACACTCTTACTTTCGACAACTTCTTCACTTCATTGGTACTCCTCACAACACTGAAGATACAGTTTTTGCTGCCACTGGGACAATACGGGGGAACTGCTTGTGAGACTGCCCTCTCATGAAATCCAGTGCGATGAAGAGAGCAGCGAGGAGCAATCTATCATCATGGCAATGGAAGTGTCGTGATGGCATTGTGGAAAGACAACAAGCCAGTGTTCATAGCATCAGACCATGTCGGTGTGAGTCCAACTGTGTCCAAGAGACGCTGCTTCAGTGTTGACAAGAAGCGCATCCAAGACAGTATGGGAATTGCAAAAATAACTGGGGGGAGGTTAGACGTTGATTTATGTGCAGTTTGGGTGTGAAATGTAGACTTTACTATGTGAGCCTAAGAAAGACTAGGGGGGTTGAACCCCCAACCCACCCCCTGCAATTCTCACTCTGATCCAAGACGGTTTTAACACCAATTATCCATTTTATTACGTTATTGTGTTACAATGTAATTTCATTCATGTTCAATATTTCACATGTTGTTAGTAGCCTATTGGCCCAATGTTCGTAAAACGAACATATGCAAATTTGCATATGTTATTTGAGAATAGTCCAAAAACATAATACATACGTTCAAGCATTGCCATCAAGGCCCCAATAATTATCACAGATCATAAAAATTTCTTAATAAAGTTTTGGTCCAGAACGGGTTAAACTGGCGATAAAGTGACACTAACGAATTTATAAGCTCAATCAAAGTCATTTTAAAGGTGTCTAAGGAGAGCATTGCGTTGTTCAGCGTTTTACGCCATCTAGCGACCTCCTGAATCATTGACGTCGACTTACCTCACAAGATTCTCGGACACGATATTGATAAAATGTCCAATATTTGACGACAACATCTCTATAATTTATTTCTTAAGGCAATTTAATTAGCGACACTCCGTAATTATAATGAGAGGAGTCTCCACGCCAGCCATAGCGATTTAAAAAGTAATTAAGAACAGATATCATCAGTAACAAAATATTTGTTTAGAAACCCTAGTGTTGCAGTTTGCAGTCTACTACGCTTACCACTACACCATAGGTCACCCTGGTTGCAACGTAAAACGGATGTCAATACCCCTACAATAATCTGGGTAGATTCGAAGGATAGTATCCATTGTTTTTGGAAAGCGTTGTGGATTTCAAGACCGTTTACATTGACTTCACTTCACTTTACTCTTGACTCACTTCATTTTTTAAGCGATCAAACTATAGTGGTGGTTTTTCTGTTTAACGACCTGCTGTGTTGTAACAAAGACCATTAACGTCGCCCTCCTCCTTCTTCCAGGCTTGGGACTGTCAGTGGCTGGCACTAAGCACGGTTGTTCTATGCACGGACGTCCATTGGCGGATTTCGATCGAACGATCAAGCCGTTAAATAATTCGTAATGCGATATCATTTGGACACCTTAAAAACGTCTTTAATTTACAGCATAAAGGTGTCAGATGCGCATCGATCTAACGATCTAGTAATTCTAGTACTAGCTACTTATCGGTAGTAGTAGTTTCAGTTTAACGACACTGTGTGATAACAAAGATCATTAGGCTTAACCCTCGGGCTACCAAGGGGGGATGGTTGCCACCCCCCTACGTTTTTATGCATAATTTTTTTTGTTTCCATATGGAATATAATTTTTGCATTTTAGGTAGCTGTAGCAGATTCATTGGCGCACATTTTGAGATAAACATCATGGTGGTAGCCCACGCCATTCAAAAGTTATACCTGATATACCCGAGGCACCAGGTGGGGGGGGGGTGGATACCACCCCTCTTAGTTTTTCGACTATAGCTTATTGACTATAATTCTTCCTAGAAGAGAAACAATTATACCATTCTGTAGAGGGAATGTAGGGCTTCATTTCCATACATACATCTTTGTCTTATGAAAACCGGAAGTGATCAAAATAAATAATAATACGCGTAATATGCTTGAAAAATGGCTGAATGGAAGCACTCCCCCTTAGTTTTTTGTCTGTAGCGTATTCCTTTGTCTTCCTGGAAGAGAAATAAAGATACCATTCTTTAGAGGGAATGTAGGGCTTCATTTGCATACCTACATCTTTGTCTGTTGAATACCGGAAGTGATCAAAATAAATAATAATACGCGTAATCTGTGTGAAAATGGCTGAATACAGCATTCATTCATTCATTCATTCCGAGCATTTATATAGCGCCCCTTCAAGAAACTACTCAGGAGCGCTCCCGGCCCAGCCACGACTAAAGAAAAAAGACTTGAGGAACTTGTAGAACCCTGTCAGATGGCTTACAAGTAAAAAACGGAGCTTAAGTGGTAGGTCATTCCAGATGGAAGGGCCAACAATCGAGAAAGCACGGCGCTGCCTAATAGCCAAGCGAGTCCGTGGAATAAGGAACTCACCCCTCGTCGCAGAGGCGAAGCACCCGACGCGCTGGAACATCAGACACTGGGCGGCAAAGATCACGCAAGTAAAATGGAGCGCAGCCAAGAACACAACGAGAAACCAGAACAGCAATGCGATGTGAGATCCGCTGAGACACAGGCAGCCAATGCAACACATCACGCATGTATGCAGAGACAGGAGAGTACTTAGGAAGCCGTCCAATAAGCCGAGCAGCCGAGCGTAGAACTCGATCTAGTCGCCCCAAAACACCAAGGGGAAGGCCAGCAAGTAGTGAGGAACAGTGGTCAATTCGACTAGTAACAAAGTCATGAACAAGGACCACAACTGCATCATGAGAGAGAGATTACAACGTAAACCGATATATATGTATGGATATATACGTATGGATGTACATTTATACTATATAAACATGTGTAGGGATGATTTTGTGTATCTTTTATACATAGATTAGTTTCAAAACACACATAATCTTATATTTGTTTATCCAAAAGGTACAAAATGTACGCAATAATAAAAAAATATTGCTTATTAATGGGTTCCGTTGTTAAAAGTGATGTAATTTCGAGGTGCATTCACATAATGTACAACTAAATATACCATTCTGTGCAGAAATGAATGCTGAATCCATTGCTATAATTATTACAAGTTATGATATGTGAAACCAAACACGAAATCCAGGGGGTGGTAACCACCCCTTGGTAGCCGATGTCACAAAAAGCTTGGTAGCCCTAGGGTTAACTCACTTCATTTATAATTTTAAGCGATCTAAAGATGCGGCGCAGCGAGCAAATTTATACGGTCAGTGGGAGACCTATTAAAGGTGTCGAGAAGGCATCGCATTATGAATGATCTAGCAGCATCCAGCGACCTGCTGAGGCATTTAAGTCGACCCTGTCTACGCGGATTAAAGAGGGTCATTGCCTTTTGAGGTTCTAAAGAGGCGCTACATAAGAGGCACAAAGCGCTTTCTCTGCGCTATAGCCTACTGTATCTGTTGCTATATATGCCATTTACAACTAGACTAAATACATGTACATCAGGTATCAAAACAGTAAACCAGAAAACGGCCAAGAAAATGAAGTCGCTAACACATCTTCATATCCATGGCTGCCTCTCTGGGTTCACTAAAGAGACTGCTTTTATACTTCTATTGCCACACTTTTTCAATTGTTCTGTTTTACGGGTTAATGCGCCCTATTAAAAACCTGTAACAAACATTCTTCCGGTGCTATAAATTCTGCAACTTCGTTAAATCGCTAGGTTGACAATCGTTCCATTCGCGACAACGAACCGCTATACTCGTCGGGAAGGTCGACGTTAACGGTGCTTGGCGGCCACAACATGATGATAAGCAACTGAAAAACACTGCCTACCATCTGTTGGTACGAGTCCGAATATAAATGAGGGCGACGCTGATCCTGGGATGTGAGAAAGCGTCGTTACAATTTTATTAACCGCCGCTGTATAACGACTAAGCATCAATCGATGGCGCTGAATGATGGACTTGATCAAGTGCCCTAAACAGTAACCGTCTCAGGGGAGGAGGCTCGAACCCATAATCTCCGCATAAGCAGGTCAACGATCTAACCAATCGACATTTTATATATGCAACATTTGACACCTTCTCAAATAATGATCTCTAAGATAGATAGAGCTCTAATTAATTGCCTTGATAAAACGCGACTGACGAATTTATGATACCCAGTGAAGACACATTAAGGGTGTTTAAGGCGAGCATTCCAGTGTCAATGGTTTCACGCCATCCAGCATCCAGAACTGTGTCCCCACTTCTGTTCTAATCGATCGCAATCGACATTACTATAATTATAGACCTAAGATTCAACTTCATGGTCGAATTATATCCATAAGACGTTGTATGTAGCATTCTTTTGTTTGAAACGCTGGACAATATAATACACTTCTTAAACACAACGGGAGAATGGCCAGAGGACTTCCTGCAATCCATAATAATACCAATTAAAAAGAATCCAAATGCAACAGCATGCGAGGATTACAGGACCATTATCCTCCTCACCCATGCGTCAAAAGTCATGATAAGAATACTAGCAAAGAGAGTGCAAGCAAAGACAGAGGCAATTGAGGGGCTGGGAGATGATCAATTTGGTTTTAGAAAGGGCATGGGAACTAGGGATGCGATCGGAACACTAAGAGTACTAACAGAGAGGAGCTGCCAGAATGGTCAGGATGTATATATATATGCTTCGTGGATTATGAAAAAGCATTTGATAGAGTTGACTGGAGAAGGCTACTACATGCATTGAGGCGGATGGGAATAGATTGGAGAAACAGAAGATTAATAGGAAACTTATACATGGGACAAAAGATGCGAATAAGAATAGATGGAGAGTACTCGGAACCAGGAAACGTTGGAAGAGGTGTGAGACAAGGATGTCCACTGTCACCATTACTATTTAACATCTATATAGAAGAGCTTGTCAGAGAGGCAGTAGAGGAGATGGAGGAGGGGATAAAGATTGGTGGAAAATGGATAAAGGCATTAAGGTTTGCAGATGATCAGGCAATGTTGGCGAGAAACCAGAAAGGACTGCAAGCAATGATGGATAGGCTAAACACATCATCAACCGAATACGGGATGAAGATTAACATTAAAAAGACAAAGGTATTGAAGATAAGTAAAGGAAAGGAAACTGTAGTCAGAATACACATTGGAGGAAAACAGATAGAGCAAGTCAAAGAATTCTGCTACCTATAGGGAGTATGATCACGACAGATGCCAAATGCCACAGAGAAATTATAAGAAGGATAGCAATAGGAAAGGAGGCATTCTCAAACAGAAGAGAATTACTGAGAGGAAAACTAAACAGGAATCTAAAGATAAGAATGATAACGACACTAGTATGGAGCGTGGTGCTGTATGGATCGGAGACATGGACAATGAGAAAAGCGGATATAAGAAGACTGGAAGCTTTCGAAATGTGGACATGGAGAAGAATGGAAAAAATCAGCTGGACAGAACATATAACAAATGAAGAAGTGTTGGGAATAATAATTGGAGAAGAAAGAGTCCTTATACGCACAATAAGAGACAGGCAAAGGAAATGGATCGGGCACACGCTGAGAGGAGACTCACTACTAAGAACGGTCATCGAAGGAAAAATGAAGGGGAGGAAGACAAGAGGAAGACCAAGACAATTGATGCTGGATTGGATGATGACAAACGGCTACAGGAAACTGAAAGAAGAGGCCCAACAACGAGAGAAGTGGCGACGTCGAACATTTGAACCTGCCTAAGAGGCAGAGAACCACAAGAAGAAGAAGAAAAACACCTTTATACTACTTTTATGGTCCTATAAATTGGTGACTTGCTTTCATTGTCAGGCAAAACTCCGCCACTGTTTGCAGTCTGACAGTGCCAGTCCCAAGCCTGGATAAACAAGGAGGGCGACGCTAATGGTCTTTGTTACCACACAGCTAGTATAGATTTATAGATTCGGAAGAATTCGTGTTAAAGGTGTCTAATACGAGCAATGTATTATCTATTTCTTTACGACATCTAAGGCTTGGGCGCGATGGACGATCATAATATCTGTGCATTCATTAGGTCAGAAATTGTGAGTGAAGGTCTATAGGGGTGGGGAGGGGGAGGATGGAACCCATACTTTCTCGCTACAATATGATGCCTCTAACCTATGGGTTATTAGTAGCAGCTTCATTTTAACGACACTGTGTGTTAACAAAGATCATAAGCGTCGCCCTCCTCCTTCATCCAGGCTTGGGACTAGCACTGACATAGTACGATGAGTGGCGGAGTTCCAATCAGTTATGGATGGATCCTCAGTTTAACGGCAGCTTATGACAACATAGGCCGTTGCTGCCTACTAAGATTATTTTTGGCTTATTACATCTCTTAATACTCTGTTTTACAGTTTATAAAAACACCTTTGAACACCCGAAACAATAGTGTCTATGAGATATGGAGCCTTTCGTGTTTCATCCTTATATAGCCTCATTTGGCATCGTTTTACAGGTGTCAAAGGCGATCGCTGTTATTATCCAATCTGCCACTATGCCCCAGAAACTCAACAAGAACAGGAATTTTTAATTTGCAATCGGCGTTGTCACATAGAGCCTGGATCTGCACTTATGTAATCGGTTAATTGAACGACCCAGGGTCCCTGGTGGGGTGAGGTGAGAGATGCGTTTTATCTGTCGCTGTTGGCTGCGGGATTGACTGAAATTGGGGTTTAATGGGGTATTTATATATTAGACCCGAGATGTGCTAAATGTGTTGGCCATCAAGGTGTGCGTCATAGGATTAATAATTATAATAATATAATCTCCTTAATACAGTCATCATCTCCTCTTGTCTAATCTTATCTCTTCTTATAATCTAATCAAAACTGATCAATCTAACCTTGTCTAATTTACTGTGATCTAAATCTAATCAAAGCGACCAGGTAGAGACACAGTTCGATCAGTCTCCTTTGAAGTAATCGATTGAATTTGACATAGTAGACGATTGGTTGATTACAAGGTGGGTTCGAGCCTCCTTATCTGAGACGGTTACTGTGTAGGATTTTGACACTGAACTAACGAATGCTCAGCGCCATCGATTGATGCTTGGCCATTGGACAGCAGTGCTTAATAAATGCACAAATATTATATGATTATCTACTGCGCGCCAATCCCAAGATGTCGTTAATATTGTGCGCCTTAATCACCTTTAACACGCATTCTAAAGCTTATATAAAGTTAGGCCCCTATTTCTGTGTTATTGCATACCTGAATGATCGTGAAAACGAAGTCCCTGCAGTTCTTCAGGAAACCCCGCCACTGAACACATTTTGTCAATGCCAGTCTCGAGCCTGGATGAAGGAGGAGGGCGATGGTAATGGTCTTGTTATCACACAATGTCGTTGAACTGAAACTACTACTACTTTCGCTTTTGTCTTCAGCGGACTCTGGAATTTAAAACAAATCGCTTTATTTGAACGAGTGTCAGGTCACTCATAGGATAAGGTCGACGTAAATGGCCTTCCATAATGATGATTAGCAACTTTAAAACTGTCTACCATCGGACGGAGCCAGTCCAAAGGCTGAATAAGGAGGAGAGCGACGCTGATCATTTAACGTTGTGACACAGTGTCGTTAAACTACTCATATATGAATGAATGAATCTCCTCGGCCATTGCAATATTCCCCGGTGGTGTCAGTCTGAACAACGGATGAAGGAGGGTAACTCTGATCATCTCAATTATGACGGAGCGTTGTTAAACAGGAACTAAGCTACGGATGGAAATAAATTTAGTTCAATTATAAGTTAAAGGTCGTCGTAATTGGTCTTCATGGCCACAAGACGTCGCTAAACAATTTATCATACAATGGTCGTCTTAAACACCTTTAAATGATTCCTTCTGAATCTATAATCTATAATCGTCAACGGCCTTTGATGTCATAAGACGACGTTAAACTGTGGTGAAAATAATTTTATAAATTCAGATAAAGCGTTAAATCGCTGGATGTCCATCGCATTCTCTGACCACTCGTACGGAAGGTCGACGTTGACGGACCTTAGCGGCCACAAAATGATAATAAACAATGGAAGACTGCCGACCATCGGCCATTGTACTGTGCAGCCTACAAAGCATATCCGCCCTACGGAGCTCGAACTCGGTACATCTCGCTCTCTACGCCAGATGTATAATGTGATGGTCTTGGTGTGAGAATATGTCAGGAGTCTTAACTTGTAAACAAATGGAGCATCAAATTATAACTGCCTACATTAATTTTGCTCCGCAATCAACATCCAAACACCGCTGGGATATCTACCCCAATTCGGCGTATGAAGGTTAAGAATTATTTAATTGAATATGTCAGTGGTTAAGATGGATGATTTGCAGATATTTTTTAATGCTTATAACAAACACTTGTTATGAAATTTGTGTCGACCTTGCACAGCAGTTCGAATCCATGTGCTGGCGGCAAAGGGCATAATGGCGTCGGATAACAAGGAGGTGGTAACAGGCGACGCAGCACATGGTAAGGAATCCATTCGAGAGCCTTATTAAGGAGGAGACGATCCTAAGCAACTATAACCCGCTTCTCCATCGTTGCCCCTCTATCGCAGATATAATCCCATCCGAATTGTTTTGACCAGGAACCGTTCCAGGCTTTGGCAATCTGCTGCAGTCACATAATAACCGGGTTACCCCACCCATGCTACTGAGACAGCACACAGTTACCTAGATACTGCAGTAGTTGCTTCAGCAACAGCGTTCAACGCCTCCCGCGAGAGGCCATGGGATCTGAGTATAAGCAGTGCATGTACCGATCCAGAGCAAGCGCCAATGATTTCATCAACCTGAGGGTGGCACAATAGGGTTAGTGCTAAAGGTAACTCCCAGTCCCATCTCAAAGGATCATTCAACCCATTGCACACCATTCAACTGTTCATCAAATCCTCTCCTCATTACCAACATCTCTCTGGACTTGTTTGCATTCAGTCGGAGGTTATGAGATGCAGCCCAGTCAGACACCGATCGAAGAAAGAGAGGCAGACAAATAGAATCAGAAACAGTTAGTCCAACGTCTTTCGTCCGACGATGAACCAACCGCGCGTTGATAAAAGGACAAAGGATGCATGAAACTGCTACACAGACAGACACACAGACGAACGTACAAAGTGACAGACAGGGAAACAAACAGATATGCAGTGCAGCAGACATACAGACAGAAGGACGGACAGACAGACGAATGGACGGACAGAGAGACAGACATAGAAACACAATGACAGATTGACACAGACAGATGGATGGACAAAGAAGTAAACGGCACAGAGCAAATGAGTAAGCTGGTTCTCAGTGCTTAATATTGATGTGTCAATTAGATCATCGTGATTACGATATCACGGTTTGTTTATTAACCCTAGGGCTACCAAGCTTTTTTTGTAACACTGACTACCAAGGAGGGGTGGTTACCACCCCCCTGTATTTCGTGTTTGGTTTCACATATCGTAACTTGTAATATAGCATTGGATTCAGCATTCATTTCTGCACAGAATGGTATATTTAGTTGTACATTATGTGAATGCACCTCGAAATTACATCACTTTTAACAATTGAACCCATTAATTAGCAATATTTTATATTATTGCGTACATTTTGTGATTTTTGGATAAACAAATGTAAGATTATGTGTGTTTTGAAACTAATCTATGTATAAAAGATACACATAATCATCCCTAAACATGTTTATATAGTATAAATGTACATCCATACATATATATCCATAAATATATATCGGTTTACGTTGTAATGCTGTATTCAGCCATTTTCACACAGATTACGCGTATTATTATTTATTTTGATCACTTCCGGTATTCAAAAGACAAAGATGTAGGTATGCAAATGAAGCCCTATATTCCCTCTAAAGAATGGTATCTTTGTTTCTCTTCCAGAAAGACAAATGAATACGCTACAGACAAAAAACATAAGGGGGGAGTGCTTCCATTTAGCCATTTTTTCACGCATGTTACGCGTATTATTATTTATTTTGAGCACTTCCGGTTGTCTCAGGTCAACTCAGTGACCAGAGAAATGTAGCCCCACATTCCCTCTATAGAATGGTATAATTTGTTTCTCTTAATATTAAATGACGGATAAGATATATTCGAAAATCTAGGGGTGGTATCCACCCCCCTGGTGCCTCGGGTATATCAGGTATAACTTTTTTGAATGGCGTGGGCTACCACCATATATGTTTACCTCAAAATGTGCGCCAATGAATCTGCTACAGCTACCTAAAATGCCAAAATTATATTCCATATGGAAACAAAAAAATTCATAAAAACGTAGAGGGGGGTGGCAACCACCCCCCCCTGGCAGCCCGAGGGTTAAGCGTGCGGGTATTGCATATTGCGTTTATGACTATGTCAGTAAGTTAGTAAGTAAGAAAGTAAGTATATCATTTTATTCAACCAACTGCTAACTTCACTTTGGTGTAGGCCTACATGAAAGTTTTAAGAAATCGTGAATCCATCATCCTATGCTATAGTGCTGTGATGAACCAGTTCTTCAATGGCCTGTTCACTTCTATTTTCTAGTATTATATAAATGTCATAAATAGCATTTTTAGAAAAATGACTGTTAATAGTAATATTAATAAGCCTAGAATCTCTATGGTTGCAGCGCGTTAAATGTATTCGGTAGATGACAGGAGATACTCTCTAAAACTTCAGCTCAGTTCTCACTGTAGCGAAACACTTCAATCGTCGCCATTTTGTGCTGATGTTAGTTTAAACCGAATTATGGAGAAATTCTGCTTTAATGCCAAACCTGGTTAGATTCTATAACTCTGTGCATATAATTTAGTGGACAAACACATTTAATTAACGGCAGCAAAGTCAACGAGAGAGTTGCTAATAATTAAAATCGTGGTTTGATCTTAATCTTTAATTCCCCGTAGACGGGGTCAACCCGACTCCCAGAAAACGCTGAAAATAGACAAAAGCCAAATTTCCCGAAAACAGTTTTCTAGAAAGCGGCCGAGCTATTTAAAGTTAAATTGTAACAATGACAAAGACCTAGCGTGGTCTTGATGTATATCGATGTATACTTGCCTGTATACTGCCTATTCAAATGTTTATTTTGTTAATTATGTTCATTCGTGTCGGACTTAGAACCCCCGTAGACGATGGATGCAAGTCGACATTACTATAGAATCGGGGACTGATTGCTTACGGTATATTTAGGACGACACTAACCCTAACCCTGACCCGGTTACTCTCACGACGCGTAACAACGACGAATAACCTCAACGTAACCGACATGGACTAGAAAACTTTACGTCGTGAGGGTCGGTTAGGGTCAGGGTTGGGGTTAGTGTCGTCAATAAAAGAGAGATAAAAAGTCCCGCGGTGCTTAATAGGGAAGAAAGGCATAGAAATTTATTCAGGTGAAGTATTTGCCGGAAGTTGTTTATTCCAGCCAATGATAGTATGCCAGAAGATACCATAAATTATATTCTATCTCTACGAAATTAGCGGTCCCCGATTCTATAGTAATGACGGAAAGTCATTCGGATGAACATCAGACCACTAGATGTCGTTAGACTTCAGTTCCTTGTCGTGCATCGCTCTTTTTAACTTGTTCTTTGTAACTCGTATATACGTCTACAAGCGTAAATAAGGTAAAAGGTTATGTTAGCGTATTGATTATTCCCCGTTGTACATGTAGCATTATTATTTGTCATCAATCCAACTTCTACTTTGGCAGGAATCCATCCAATCGATCCTGCTTCCATTAGGCCTAAATTCGTTTCAATTCAGCTTCTTTTTAAGCAGGAATTATTTTTATCAATACAACTTTTATTTAATTAAAAAATAGTTTCTATCAATTCAGCTTCTATTTAACCTAAGCAAGATTCTTTCAATTTAAAAAAGATCATTTTCATCAATCCGACTTCTATTTAGTAAGAATTCTTTTCATCAGTGCAACTTGTGTTTGACCAGCACTGAAACCCATGCAATGGTCATAATTAAATACTCTAAACTAAACTTTTACCTAAATAAGTAAGGGGTCGTCCATTAATTATGTCAACATATATTAGGCAGTTTTTGACCCCCTCCCCCCTTGTCAACAACTGTCAAACATTGACAGGCAGATCAGCTGTTATGGGAGGTTTCGTCGAGGACGAGAAAGCTTGGAAGGCAGAGGATCGGATGGATCAGGGTAAGATTTCTGGAAGAGGTGAGCCTTCAGTTTGGAAAATCTGTGGCATGATGAGTAGAGGAGCCTGAGGCAGGTGACGGTGAGTGAGTGGTAGCTTTGTTGGAGGAACTGATAATATTGGGGATTTAGAAGGTGTTTGTTTCGGAGTTGAGGTGCAGTGTGGCACATGGATCGGTTGGAGAACTTTCCAATTTGCTAAAACTTTAGTCAACGTAACAGGAAGAGTGCATCCTGTACTTATAGATTAAGGAGTCCTGGTGCCATCTGTTTTTATATCAAAAACTGCTTTTCCGCGAGTTTGCTTTTAGTAGCTTCAGCCATCGCGATACTATTTACAATTATATCCAATTTATCACAATTAAAGTTAATGTTATTTATTTCAAGAACGTGAATTGATTTTATAAATACCACATAGTCTTTGTTTCATAGCAGTTTGATCCATAGCAGTTTAATTTGCAGATCGCCAATCCGAAAGCCACTAGTAGGCTACTTAGCGATTTGCAATTTCTTAAAATGCATGCCTATCCAAAACGCTGTATGACTTGGGTTTAGATGCACTAGAAATTTGATATAATTATATTACACTGTTGGAGCATGAACTGCATGTGCTAATTTGACGATGGATATGCTTAAGCCTGCAAGATGATCAGATGGGTATCATATCAAGAATGACTCATTCACTTTGTAGGCCTATGCTTTTTGTGAATGGATGACTCTTGCACTTTGGAACTTTAAGCCTAAATCCTGAGAGAGACGACACTTTGTTCACTCGGAAAATGAGAATCAATTTAGGGTCATGACAATCTTCCGTGTCATGTCGATGCTGCCTGTCTTCCCCTCCGGTCCCTCCCTACTTGCATACCTTAAGATAGACAGAACAGCAATACTTGGGAAGCACATTATTTGGGTTAAGAAAAGAACTAAACATCGCCCATGTCAAGACCGTGACCTGTTATAGCAACGCACCATGACGGGCGGGTCTGGGGGTGAGGGGCGCCGGCATACAACCAGGAGGGGTGCGAGGGCGGTTCGCCCCAGGCCTATGACTTAATACTGCCGATATTGTATAGATTATAATAAAGTATTCTTTACATGTACGTCCATTCACTGAAAGCTGCACTGAGGGGTTAACTTAACCCCACAGGTAATTTTATGGAATTAACTGGAGGGGTTGAAAATGAATTCGGGGTTGAACGCTCCCAACCCCAACCCCCGACAATTCAATCACCGTATATATAATATATCCTCTGTCTTACATATATATATATATATATGTAGTATGCATGTAAAACAGAGGACCTTTTTCCATTCATCCATCCCACCAAAACCATCTATCTATCCATCATCTGTCTGCTGTCTGCTTGTGTCTCTCTGTCTCTGTCTCTGTATGTCTGTCTGTCTCT
The DNA here is from genome assembly GCA_020284085.1 of Aporrectodea caliginosa. NCBI lineage: Eukaryota > Metazoa > Annelida > Clitellata > Crassiclitellata > Lumbricidae > Aporrectodea > Aporrectodea caliginosa. The sequence goes on along the minus strand of JACEVL010000362.1, from coordinate 900,930 downwards.
GTCTGGCTGTCTGTCTGGCTGTCTCTGTCTGGTTGTATGTCTGTCTGTGTCTACTTCTATTACCCACTGAAGAAACAATTTATCGTGAAATCATGCAAAACATGAAAAATGCAACAAAACAATTAAACACTTCACCGTGGCATCGGCGGCGCGCCGAGGAATTATCGGCGGCGGCGGCGTCGGCGCGCCGATCCACAAAAATCGGCGGCGGCGGCGTCCAAAAAATGTCGGCGGCGGCGGCGCGGCGCAGGCAGGGCTCTAAGTAGTAGTAGTAGTAGTAGTAGTAGTAGTAGTAGTAGTAGTAGTAGTAGTAGTAGTAGTAGTAGTAGTAGTAGTAGTAGTAGTAGTAGTAGTAGTAGTAGTAGTTTCAGTTTAACGACACTGTGTGACAACAAGGATCATTAACGTCACCTTCATCCAGGCTTGGCAATTGGCACTGTCAGAGTACGAGCATAATTATGCTGAATTGAATTTACGATTTTTTTTTTAATCCACAGTTTAACGTCATCATATGACATCAAAGGCCGTTGACGACAATTCAATATTATGTACAGTACAATTGAAACAAAATTGATAGAGTTAAAGGCATCTAAACAGTACTTTATAATGTCACTAATATTAATTGTTTAGCAGCATAATATTATAGTCAGTTAAGATACTAATGTCAATGTTACTTGTATAAGATAACATACTGTAGGTTGGTCTTTCAGACAAATTATAGGCCTACACTGTTTTGCAGCAATTATCACACAAATCTTTTTTAATGTACAATGAAAAGATTCCTGATAAACAGCAATAATGTACATAAGATTCCAAATCCAGCTATTCAATTATATAACAGCATTGGTTTCAAGTTTACAAAACCTGTAACTATGAAGTTTACAAAACCTGAAATTATTATATGAAATTTATATTTTAATTTTAATTTTCAAACATTTCTTTTTTTTTTATTCAATGCAACCACACATCATAAATAAAATACATGCATAGGCATACATTGAAAACGACAGTTCTTTATCATATGTTATAGATATGAATAGAAAAGATTATTGTAATTTGACCTGAGAGTCTTAATCTTTCACTTTCAATTTTTAACTTCAGTATACCTTAATGGTTATTAAAATTTATTATATATGTTATTTTTACATGAAATTTTTAGTTTAGATATAAATGTTTACATAGGTAATTAATCATTACAAACAAGCAATGTTAGCACAATATATACAAATGGCTTCAAAATAACAAACCCACAACGCATTCACATATCACACCCTAACAACAAAATGTCTACACAAGGGCAAAACTAACCATCAACGTCCACTGACATTATAAACACTACAACCTAAAAAACTTTTCCCTTACCGATAAGGTTGACCAGCCTAAAGACTTCACTTTGCAAGCAGCCCACACCAAGCAAGGTCCTAATATTAAATTCCAACTTGAATACTTTACATTTATCTGTTAATATATTCGAGATATTTTCTTTGTTACAGTGTAACAGTAGATGAGTTATATTTTCTTTGACTTGACAAGAAGTGCATAATCCATTTTCATGCTTCTTCATTACAAAAAGTCTTTCATTAAGGTTTACCTTTCCCAATCTTAGTCTGGAGATTTGCACTTCCTTTTTTCTACTAAAATCTAGAAATTTATTGCTTGCATCTACTACAGGACAAATGCTCTTATACTGAAGACCCTTGATATCACTGTCATATTCCTTCTGCCATTTAGAGATTATATACGATTTAATCATTGAAAATACTTCTTGTAATTCTAGATAATCTGTTGAGTTAATTATGGGTAACTCCAATGATTGCCCTGCCAATAAATCAGCTCTTTCATTACCCAGTATACCTACATGACTAGGGATCCATATCAAATATACCTCACTCATCTTTATTTGATTAAATATTTTTATCGTTTCTTGCAATAAAGTGGGTCTGGACTTAGAAAAGGATTTTTTTAGAGAAGTAAGCACACTTAAAGAATCAGAAAATATAGCGAAATGGTTAAGTCCCTGACTTTCATTATCTACAATCCAGGTAAATGCTTCTTTTATAGCTGTCAATTCAGCAGCATATATACTGTTATTATCACAAAGACGCAACTTTTTATCTATGTCTAAGCTTGGTACAGTGTAGGCCGCAGCAACTAAGCTATCTGCCTTAGAACCATCTGTATATACATGAATATAGGAATTATATTTACTCATGTAGTCCCGAGTAAGCAGTTTTAAAAGTTCAGGATTATCATCCTTTTTACTAATTGATTTATGGAGGCCAATGTCAACATGAATGCTCTCATTGAGCCAAGGAGGATCTGAAGGAAAAGAAGGAGCCTTATAAGGAATGTCAAAGGAGGAAAAGAAATCAAGTGTACGTTGATATGTAGATAGATTCTTATTATCTCTAGTTTTAAATTCATTAGTCCAGTGAGGTTGAAAGACTGTTCTCATTGGATGATTAGGGTTTCCAATGACTTTAGCTCCTAGTTTAAGTGAGTTCTGCAAATTTCTTAAATGCAAGGGAGGTTCACCACATTCATTCTGAAGAGCTACAGCGGCAGTTCCTTTAGCAGCGCCACAGCAAAGTTTCAGTGCTTCAGTTTGAATAGATACTAATTTATTTAAGTGAGTTTTAGAGGCAGAAGCATAGGCTACATCTCCATACTCAATAACAGATCGAATTAAGGCTCTATATATATTGAGAAGTGCTTTTTTTGAAGCGCCCCATTGTAAACCTGAAATTGCTCTCATTAAGTTCATACGCTTTTTGCATTTATTTATAATATATTCTATATGTGGTTTCCAAGATAACTTATTATCAAATATAACTCCAAGGAATTTAGCTGTTTTATCAATTTTGACAAGTTCGGTTCCAATTTTAATGCGAATTTTTGGCACATTACGTTTTTTAGTAAATAATACCCCTACTGTCTTACTACTTGATATTTTAAAACCATTTTCATGACACCATTTATCAATGGCATTTAAAGAATTTTGAATCTTTATTTCTAATTGTTTAATGATGCGATGTCCTGCATATATGGAGCTATCATCTGCGAACAATGTCATTTCAACACCATTATCCAAACCAGATGGAATGTCATTAATCATAATTAGAAAGAGTAAAGGAGAAATAATTGAACCTTGAGGTGTCCCATTTTCGAGTATAAATTTGTCAGATAGGGACGCTCCAACTTTAACCTGGAAAGTTCTATTAGATAGAAAATTTTGTAGCCAATTGTAAATATTTCCATTTATTCCCATATTTTGCAATTTTTTTAGTAGTGTAGGAATGTGTAACATGTCATATGCACGTTCAAAATCAATGAAAACAGCCAAAACAGAATCCTTATTTTTTAATTTTTTCAAAATACTGTCTTGCAATTTAAGAATCTGATCAATAGTGCTTTTATTCTTTCTAAATCCAGATTGGTTTTTTGACAATATTTGATTCTTTTCAAGAAACCATTGTAATCTATTAGTTATTAATTTTTCCATAATTTTGCAAATAGTAGAAGTTAATGAAATTGGCCTATAAGATTCAGGACTTGTTGCATTTTTATTTGGCTTTAGAATAGGCAAGATAATGGCATGATGCCAATCATCTGGTAATTGATTCTCTGTCCAAATTTGATTATATAATACCAAGAGAATCTTTAGGGCATTTTTATGTAAATGTTTAATAAATTCGTAAGGAATTTTGTCATCACCTGGAGATGTATTAATCTTAGAACTTCTAATAGCATCTTTTAATTCCTTAAATGAAAAATTTTCATTTAATGCTTCAATTTCAAAGGCTGGATAAGTTTTAGACGGAGTAGAATCATGGTTAATCATTTTGGTTTCTTTTATATAATCTAGAAATTTAGCATCATAATTTATGCTACTGCTAGTATTGGTATAAACTTGAGCTAACAAGGTTGCCTTTTCTACATTAGTTTCTGCAGTTTTATCATTACAAATTAATGTTGGCATGGAACTATATGGGGCAACTCCAGACATGCGTCTTGCCATACCCCACACTGTTCTCAGTTTCGTTTGATCTGTTAATTCAGAGCAATAATTCTCCCAACCAGCCTTGGCCTCTGTCTTCAAAGTTCTCTTAACAACTGCTTCTTGATGTTTATATTCTACAAAGTCTTTCAACTCTCGAGATTTTAAGGCCTTATTCCTAGCTTTGTTTCTTTCATATATTACTTCGGAACATTTATTATTCCAAAATGGTAGTGGTTTATATTTCCTTTTTTTGTTATTATTGTTTTGCAAATTTTTCCGAGAGTGTAAAGACTCGTTAGCTAATGATGTAAGAGATTCAACAATATTATTAAAAGTATCATTTATACTGTCATCCAATATACCATCAGTGATATAGTTCTGACTACTTTCCTTATAAATTTTCCAATCAGCTTTTTTTAAATTCCACATATGCATACTACTACTTGGTTCTACCAAAGCCTCTTCATTAATTACTATATTAGATAAAAAGTGACCAGAACCAATATTATTGTTACTAACACTATGTTTGCAAGTTAATGCTAATTCTCTAGTTACTATTGCAAGATCTATAACTGAGAGATTTTTAAAATTTACAGGTGGTATACGTGTGGGTTGTCCTGTGTTTAGTACAGTCAACTGCTTTTCAATAAGAATTTCCTCAAGAATTTTACCCCTTTCATTTACAGTTGTACATCCCCAGCTGTGATTATGAGCATTGAAATCTCCAATTATTAAAGATCTTTTAGAAGGGAAAATTTTTTCCAGTTGCGTTTTTAGAATTTTATTAGTTGGTGAAATATGAATTTACGATTTAGAGCTTTAGACGTATATAATCATAAATTGTAAGTGTTTTCATGGTGTCTAACGAGACATGGCATCATCCATTCTTTAACCTTTTGGAGGTGAGGTGAAGCATTGTAACGTTTCAGGTGAGGTGGGGTCTGACATACCCCAATACATAAAATTACTTGCAAGTCGCAATATCAACTACATAACATACATTGTGAGCTAAACTATAGTTATGTAACCAATTATCGGCTAAACTGGTGATTTTCATGAACAAATAACAGTTTTCAATCATATTATTGATATGGCCAGCGTGGTGGCGCTCAAAATCAAAGCGGCCCTTTGCAATGGCATCTTCGTGGCCCTCGAAACATGTAACATTTGGGAACACGTGACATAATACCCGTAATAATGGATCAATTTTGCATCGATGCAACACTATATGCAGTAATATCTTATAATCGCACAATTTTTTCGGTACTGTGCCGTTACTTTTTTTAATTCATTAAAATCAATATGTATACGAAAAATTATAATTTCACTTGAATTTGCAACAGAATAAAAAAAATGTGCGTTCAAAAATAGCTGAAATTGACCGAAAGTGTCCGTATTTAACACCCACTAAGGTAGACAAAAATAATACAAGCTGGTTCCACTTTTTCCCTTGAAAACGCAGCGTAGAATAGCTATGGGGTGTGTCATACCCCACCTCACCTCCAACGGGTTAACCATATGTGGCGTACGGTTTTCAAGACCGTTTACGGCGAATTTAACTTACCAGAATTATAAGAGTAATTTCGATATTTATACAGCGCCCAAAAGAGCTAAGTGGGGTTACGGGATTAATCATAGGAACTCAGTCGAAACAAAATCGACAAAAATAATGATCTGTCTCGGTAGGTTTCACTTAGACAAACCATCATTATTAGACAGTGTTTAACAACGAGTTACACTTGATCTGGAAGGCGGCGGAATGACGTGGGACGATGCTATGCTGGCCGCGGAAGACAGGATAACGTGGAGAGGCTGTGTCGCCCGATGCGCTGCCAGCGCGAGGAAGGACTAAGGTCTAAGTCTAAGGTACGCTTTGGCTACAAGTCAACTTTACCTTGCAAGCATTTTGAACCAGTGGAGTTCATAAGCATTGGATGGATGGATCCAGAGCTTAACGACATCTCATGGTTACAAAAACCATTGACGTCGACAGAAATTTACTTTGAAAGCTCGTAAGGCACAATAATACAAGACCACTTTCACTTATAGGTCGAATATCAAGGTTAACAGGCGTATGTGTGTGGCGCCTCTGGCGTGTGAACTCCAGTCAGTCACTGCTCTGTCTATAAATCACTCACGTCTCTTTCCTTTAGATGTGGCTGGGCTGGCAGGCACTCCTGAGTAGATTTCGTGAAGGGGCGCTATATAAGTGTCCAGAATGAATGAATGAATTAATAATTATTCATAACAATTGTCAACACTCCAGCAGCAGAGTGCAGAACAGCGCCGTTGACTTTACTTGTAGGCAGTGCTACCACTTTCCATTTTCAGAAATTCCGAAATCTTCCAAAACAATTCCCAAGATTGGCCAAAATCTTCCAAAATTTCCCAAGATTGACCAAAGGTGCACCAAAAATCACAAAATACTGAATAGGAAAGCGTTTTGATGAAATATGAAATGCGTTTTAACAATCACAATTGTTCACAAAAACGCCGAGCTAAGAACTGGCAAAGAAAAAACCCGTAGCATAGCATTGTAATAAAATTTACAATCTTACCAAACTATAATAATAATAAGTCTTTCAGACGAGCGAGTTTTTTCTAATCTGATTTGCTGCCACTGTTGGAAAGTACGGTAAAAAACTAGTCTGAAGACCTTAGGAAAAATCCCAAGATTGTTATTCAAAATCTCATGATCCATTTTGACCCCCTAATAGCAAGATCTTGGCAAAAATTCTCAGAAGTGGTAGCAGTACTTATAGGGCGAATATCGCAATTAAAAGAGGTGTGGAATGCTTTTGAAAAACTTTCACCATCCCAACGGTAGAATGCAGAACCACTCTTTTGCTATCTCTTCAACAGCGATTATCACCCTTAAAATAACCGTGTACATATTTTGAACAGTTCTCACCGTTTAGTTGGAATAATACAGCTAACACAGAACCTCTCTTCTTCTTTTAGCGTATTGGATAACACACTGGCATAGAGAGCGAGAGGTACTGAGTTCGAGTCCCGTAGGGCGGATATGCTTTGTAGGCTGCTATTAGCGCCGTGTATTGCAGGCTGCCTGTTCTGTTAGTAGTTAAGATTTGTGTCTTCTGTCATTTGTGTTCTTGTGAATTGTTTCAATTGCATAACTGTACATTGTAACCAGTTGCGGTTAGTCAACCGGATTGTTTCAATAAACGAAAATATTATTACAGTAGTTGCCGTTTAACAACACTGTGTCATGCAAAGATGGTTGGCGTCGCCCTCCTTCTTTTTCTAGTGTTGGGACTATCACTACCAGAGTAAAAGCAGTGGCGGGGTTTCCTGCTTTTACTTATCGTAATCACTAATCAATGTGATCAGTTACAATCGAGCACAGTAAATGCCATAGTGTAAAGAAATTTAATTACGTGACCGCTCGTCAAGTTTTACTTATAGGGCTAATATCACATTAAAAGAGGTGTGTTTTAAGTTTTGAACAGTTCTCATCGTTCCAATAGTCACAATTCGGCAATTGTGCGAAATTTTAATTATCGTAGCGAAAATCGCAGTCGCTGAAATTATATCGCCAGCAGATAGCGTTGTAGAGGTGTCTTACGAGACCATCGCATTATTCAGTGCTCAGTGGCCTTTGACATCAACTTCACCTCACCAGCTTTATGCGGCGCCCTATTAACTACAGTAGCGGCGTCGACCTCATTCACAGGCGCTCAGTCAAAACAAAATCTGTAGACAGGTATATAAGGTAAGAATCGCTTTTGTATCAAGAACCAAGGGTCTGGCAGGCAGACAGTCAGACGGCTGCGGTGGATGGTGCTTAGAATGGGAGGGAGAGATAAGGGGAAGGGAGGAATCAGAATTGTACTCATATAAGTGGATTGTCTCTGATTGTCTATCTGCCTGCTTGTCTGTCAATGGATCCGTGTGTCTGTCTGTTCATATGTTTGTCTGTCTCTTTCAGACTCTATGTACATCTGACGTATGTATTAAGCCTATATGCAAAAAATTTGAATTTTTCCTTTCACCAGAAAATGGGTTTTAAATTAACCTAGTTTTCTTATTCCGATTTTACTGTTCAGTGCCCTTTCGATGGTCTTTAAATGTCATCAGCGGAGAGATTCCACGATGCTGCTAGAAAGGGAGATACGAGAGGCCTGAGGGAGGACACATGGAAGGACTATGACCGATCGGACGAAAAGGGCATGACCCCGGCCATGTGGGCAGCTGCATCGGGTCATGTGGAGGCATTGAAGATACTTGTCGAAAAGGGGTAAGTTACTAGGGGGTTTGGTTAGAGTCAGTTACAGTCCCAAGCCTGGATAAAGGAGGAGGGCGACGCTAATGATCTTTGTTATCACAGTGTCGTTAAACTGAAACTACTACTACTACTACTACTACTACTACTACTACTACTACTACTACTACTACTACTACTACTACTACTACTACTACTACTACTACTACTACTACTACTACTACTACTACTACTACAACTACTACTACTACTACTACTACTACTACTACTACTACTACTACTACTACTAAAGATCCTGAGTGGCCGAGTGGGTTGGTAGCCTGCTCGTCACGCCGGCGCCCCGGGTTCGCTTCCCGGTCGGGTCGGTTTATCAGAGATTAATTTCTCGGATCTTTACTGCGGGTGGCTCGGTCGCATTATAAACGTGGAGTACAATACAACACAATACAACACAACACAATACAACTGGGGCGCGGTGGTTTAGGGGTATGTTCGGTGCCTTGCAGCTGGAGGGTTGCGGGTTCGAATCCACCTCAAAGTCGCCGCGTAGGGACCCTGGGAAAGTCCTTCACTCGCAATTGCTCATGCGCTTCGGCGTGAAACTCCGATTCAGCGTCCGCGCAGTAGTCGGGAGCGCCTCTGAAAAGGCAATCTGGTAGGGGCGCTATAACAAGTTAGTTAAGTGTTTGCTGCTGAATAATAATAATAATAATAATACTGCTGGTCACGTTATATGCAACTATGTGAACTATAAGTGTGTTGATTTGATTATGATGTTGTTTAAGAAATGAAGTCATAATAAAAATAACTAATTAAGCAACTGCATTTGGAAAAAATCTGTCTTTACATGTAAACACTGAATTGAAGCGGTGAACAATAAAGTTGATTTGATTTGATTTGATTTGAAAGTACATCCAGCAATAACACGAAGGAATGACTATGGAGAGATCGACGTAATCGATTTTGACAGCCACAAAAATGTCGCAAAGAAAATAGATAATACAGTGCTCGTCTTAGCAGGGGCGGCGCCAGGGGAGCTAGGGGGGCTAAGCCCCCCAACTGCGGCTCAGCCTCCCAAAAAGTGGGAAATCACTACAAATCACAGGGAGGAGGGGACAAAAGGGAAAATTTTGGAGCTTTAGCCCCCCCAACCTGAAATCCTGGCGAGTGAAACGAAAATGCGACGCTGTATCATAACACAGACAATTAGCGTAGGCCTCCTCTTTTCTCCAAGCTTGAGACTAACACTACCGCAGGTTGGATAACGTTGGTGTTAAAGTAAAAGCACTATCTAATTTTATAGCATCAGAAGAATGCTTTTTAAAGGTTTCTACTAAGAATTACAAAGAAACACTTCGATGACGCCCAAATGAGATTTTGAAAACATAGCATTGAAAAGTATCGATTGTACTGCACACTGCGGGTGAAACTGTCGACAAAGTGAAACTAATGAATTTATGACGTCAATCAAAGTCGTTTTAAAGGTGTCTAAGGAGAGCATTGCATTGTTCAGCGTTTTACGCCATCTAGCGACTTCCTCAACCGTTGACGTTGACCATTTGCCTCACAAGATTCTCGTACACGATATTGATAAAATGTCCAATATTTGAAGACATGGTTTTATAATTTATTTCTTAAGGTACACTGTAAGTGAATTAGCTACATTCCATAATATCCGTTGTATTGCAGGCTGTCTGTTCTGTTAGTAGTTAAGATATAAATTGCATAACATGTAAATGTACAGCGCAGTGCGTTTGTCAGGCGCTTATTAAAGAAAAGATATTATTATTATTATTATTATTATTATTATTATTATTATTATTATTATTATTATTATTATTATTATTATTATTATTATTATTATTATTATTATTATTATTATTATTATTAGAATTATAATGAGAGACGTCTCCGCGCCAGCCATAGAGATTTAAAAAGTCATCAAGAACAGATATAGGTTATCATGAGTAACAAAATAGTTGATTACAACCACTCAGTTGACAGTCCACCACGCTAACCACTAAACCATAGCGCACCCTGGTCACAACGTAAATCAGATATCAATACCCCCACAAAAATCCGATGGCACCCAAAAGGGGTGATTCGGTTGACAGTATCCATTGTTTTGGTAAACGTTGTGGACTCCAAGGCCGTTTACATCGTCTTCACCTTACATTGAACTCGCTTCGTAAAATTTAGGTGATCTAACGATGGAGATCAACTTACAAATTTATATCGTCATTCGGTGATTTATTAAAGGTGTCCAAAGGGCATCGCATTATTAATGATTTAACGACATCCAGCTTTCTGCTGAGCCGTTGAAGTCGACCTTATCTACTCGAGGATTTAGGTGGATTAGAAAGGGTCATTGTTTTTGTGAGATTCTAAAGAGACGCTACATAAATGGCGGATTTGATAAATTTTGTTAAGTGAAGATTTCTTATCCGTATAAAAAGGATTTGCATACATAAATTCATATGCAAATACTTGCACACACATACATACATCAGTGGCGTAGCAAGGTTTTTAGGAGCCCTTGTGCAGAGCTTTGGTGCACACACTCCTTGAACCCCTCCTAGATGTAATATAGCGCTGTGCAAAAAGCCCTGTTGCATACAGCACAAATAATGCCAGATAATCAAATTGGACAAGTGTCAAGTTTACGGTGGTCTACATGTAAGAAAAAGAATCTTAAAAGTTAAGACGTTCGTATGCGCTTTCTCTTGGGCTAATAAATTATATCCGCCACTTTTGAAGTCTCAAGCTTTTTGGCCTGTTCATTTTCTATTGACATCTTTGCCAGGTCGCTCAGCCGCTCTTCTGACATGTTTATTCGTAGATAGTTTTTTTAATGAGCTTCAGTTTTGAAAAAATTAACGTTCACATGTCGCAACAGTCACAGGCAAAGTCAGCAGCAACATTAAAGGCAATGCAGACATCACTGAATGTAGACAACAGAACATAATAGTCAATGAGTAACAGTTGCGCAATTCCGAAGATGGGTGATCTCGTTGACACCTTCGAACGAAGCTTAAGTTAAGCAAAATGACTACAGATGAGCTGGAAAAGCAAGCGAAATGTCGGTATCATACTGATTAGCTAACAATTTGGCCGCTGGATAGTGTTCGTCGTCAAAGGCATCCAACAGTGCTACAGGCAACAGAGCGCTGAACGTTGCAGCCAACGATCTGAGGCTGAGAAATCGCTGTCATTTGTTCAGTATTGAGTGCGTAGTCTGTACATGTGGAATTTAATAAATAATAGTAGAGAGTCGAGTACTGAAACTACAACTACTACTATATAAATTCAGCAATTTAGCCAATGCGTTTTATCCAATAGCTGTGTTATGACTCAGGAACGTTGAAACTGTTCAAAATAAATACACACCTCTTTTAAGGGTGATATGAAAAAGTAGAAGAGCGTTTTTGTAATTGAATTCTAGTGGGTAATTTCCTCGCTGAAGTGTAAGTGATCGCATCTAATGGCGTGGAGCCAAATTTAAAGTTGAACTATGAGCGCGTGGCACCAACTCTGGCGTGTAGCGATGGCAAAGGATCTCACCTGATAAATTCACTGAACACTGAACATGGTACAAGGTTAAGGAAAAATCGTGCATGCATATATCAGATACACAAAAGATTCCAAGGTAAATCTCATGTGACATATTCGCCATTTCAACTGATAACCGTATTTGCAAACACGCCAATTAACCTCACCCAACTACTAACTCTAAACTATACCCTACTCACTTAACCCCGCTCCGCAGGTAACTTAACTCTAAACTAACTCCATTTACCTAACCCACTAATCTACCAATCTTACAAGAGTAGCCAGTTGATTTGTTACATAGGCCTACCCACTATCAAATACTAACTCAAGCAAAAACACCCCAGTAACTTACCCTTTCTCTACAAGTATCTTCAGCGTCTCGACGTGACCACATGCAGCTGCCCACATGGCTGGGGTCATGCCCTTGTCGTCCGATCGGTCATAGTCCTTCCAAGTGCCCTCCCTTAGGGCTATCGTATCTCTCTTTCGAGTAGCATCGTGAAATCTCTCCGCTGATGAAATCACAGCCCAACGAAAGGAAACTGTTAAGTAAAATCAGTTTACACTGTAATAAAACTTGGTTAATTTATGTATCGAATATTTAAAACCTATCGTTCAATGGAAGCAAAATATTCATACCTCAGATGGACATACAGGCACAGACAGATCGACAGAAAGGGACAGAAGCATAAATGTAGATAGACAAGCACACAGGAAGGCAGACATACGTACTGTTTCGCTTGAATCTTAACCTGAAACCGATTCCGACCTTATATTACCCGCCTATCAATTTTGTTTTGACTGAGCGCCTGTGAATGAGGGCGATCCCGCAACCAAACTTATCAGGGCGCTGTATAAATCTGGTGAGGCAGGGAGACGTCAACGGCCCTGTTAGCTCTGTAAGACGTCGCTGAACAATGGATGATGCTTTGCTCTCAACTGAAGATATTAATTCAGCGACTCTAATGCATGGCTATTTAATATATTTCCGAGAATTGCGATATTATGATACAAAAACGGTGAGAACTGTTCAAAATAATTCCACACCTCTTTTAAGCCTGATATTCACCATATAAGAATAAGCAAAAATTCGGTGCAGTAATCATAGTGTGATGAGAAAGATTTGCTTCGCTCGATTGTAAGTGATCGCATGAATTGGTAATTTTCTAGGTAAAAGCAGAAGAGGGGTTCTATAATATTATTACCTGTACTATGCCATACGAATGATGGGAAGTGTCCAAAATAATTTTTCTCGACGTCAACGGGCTTTGTTTCCATAAGATGTTCTACATCTCTGGAGACTTATAAGGTGAAGTCGACTTTAAGGGCTGTGGTTGCCAAAGTAACATGCAGTTAAACACCGTTTAATACAAATCGCTTATCTCCATGACAATGAACGAACGAACCTGATCAGTTTGCCTGCCTATTAATTATGTTTTGACTGAGCGCCTATGACTAAGCTCGTGAGAGGCTGTTAAAACGGTTTCTTCTAAGGTTTGAAGGGTTTGCAGGCGCTCCAGGTTGTCTCCGGAGTTTGTTTTTACGTGAGTCAGACCTTTAATGCCTGCCTATCGATTTTGTTTTGACTGAGCTCCTATGAATAATCCCGTTCTCACCCTTTGCTGTTTTAATCTCGAGATTACATTTTTTCTGATAAAGTAAGTTCGACGTCACCAGCCTTGAAAGCCGTAAGATGTCACTAATATGGGGCGCGGTGGTGTAGGGGTATGTTCGGTGCCTTGCAGCCGGAGAGTTGCGGGTTCGAATCCACCTCAAGCTGCCGCGTAGGGACCGTGGGCAAGTCCTTCACGCGCAATTGCTCATGTGCTTCGGCGTGAAACTCCGATTCAGTGTCCGCGCTGTAGTCGGGAGCGCCTCTGAGTAGAAATCTTGAAGGGGCGCCATAACAATTGTGCATACATACTAGACACTGGATAATGCGATTGTCTCGTTAGACACCTCCTAAACTTTTATAACCGATTATGATCTAATCTTGCCTATAACCTAATCGTCCATGTGCGTGCTACATACATACCTCAGATGGGCATACAGTCGGAGACAAACAGACAGACAGACAGACATAAATACAGACAGACAGAGATGAAAGCAGAAAATGGACAGACAAGGAGGTAGACAGACATACAGCCAAACAGGGACGGAGACAGAAACGTAAAGATGTAGTAGTAGTAGTTTCAGTTTAACGGGAACGAAGACAGAAACGTAGAGATGTAATAGTAGTAGTTTCAGTTTAACGACACTGTGTGATAGCAAATATCATTAGCGTCACCCTCCTCCTTCATCCAGGCTTGTGACTGGCACTGACAGAGTACGATCAGTGTCGGAGTTTAAAAAATAGAGATGGAACGCCGTTTCTACTTTTATAGCATCTGAAGAAAGCGTGTTAAATGTTTTTAAGGCGAGCACTGTATTATCTATTGCTTGTCGACATCTTGAGGACGCCAAGGGCCGTTTATAACTAGTCTGTATAATGTCGATTTTGCCAAAATGAGAGAGTCACCATATAAGCACATTAGAATTATTATTATTTATTAATCAAAGGTTTAACGTCGCCTTAAAAATTAAATGCTCCAATTTTTATAGCATCTGAAGATTACGTTTTAAAGGTGTCTTAGGCGAGCAGTGTATCAGTAAATTTTAAGCGACCTATTTGTGGTTGCAAAGGACAATTTCACTCTGTTGTCCTCTTCTATGGCGGAATAATTTGCTCTTTCTCTGTGTTTTGATTGCTAAGTCTTGGACTCGCTGAACCGATGGAATTTCGACCGGGCTGCTTAAATTAATCACGATTTGTTGCTATTGTTCCTTTTGAAGAAATCGTCCATTCATTTATTGATTAATTAATTAATTAATTTACTCACTCCATATTTATTCATTTATTCACTAGTTAATTAATTTATTCGTTCAATTCATTCGTTCGTCTATTCATTTACAAATTGAATTGTTCGTTCATTAATTAGTTAATTTTGTTTACATTTATTTATTCAATTATTAATTGATTTGTTTAGGCTTTCATTCATTTATTCATTCATTCCAAGTGAGAACATATAAAACGCCCTCCTAGATATCTACTCATTGGCGCTCCCAGCCCAACTCCGGAATTATCGGAAATAACTGTTTTCAGGTGCTTCTTAAATGTGTATGCAGAGGTCATGGTTAAAAGAACACGCAGATCTGAAGGAAGCTTATTCCACGTAGTCGCCGAAAATGCACGTGCAGGTACGTCTTCGAAATTGTATTGTATTGTATTGTATCTAAAGATTTATGTAGCGCCTCTGTCAGAATAACTATTCAGATGCGCTCTCAGTACGAAAACCCCGGGGAAAAAGAAACGTTTTTAAACAACGAGATACCAAATAGGAAAAACCAGTCATTAGTTTAGCTCTTAATGAGGGGAAGGTCATTCCAAGTAGAGAGACCAACCACAGCAAATGCCCGGCGTTGAACCAAGGCAGTCCTAGACCTAGGAACAAAAAGATCTAGCCAATCAGCAGAGCGCAAGGAACGAGATGAGGTCGCAAATAACGGCTTTCGCATATAATATAGTCAGAAAGATACTTTGGAGCACTGCTCAGAAATGCGTGCAACGGAAACAACATGTTCATATCCAGATGCAGAACGAAGATTTCTGCGGCTAGCCAATCCCGAGATGGGGGCATCAGAACTCCCACAAGTAGCCAGAAGCATGTCATAACTGACACTGACAGATTCAGAGTAAGGTCGATGTTAACGGCCATAGGAGGACTTCAGATGCTTTGAACACCTTTAAAACACTCTCTTCAGATTCTATAAATTCAGCGGCTGCGTTAAATAATTTATTCAGAATCACACTGTTTTATCTGTGTAGGTAAAGGTTGACGTTAACGGTCCTTAGCGGCCACAAGATGCCGTTGAACTATTATTAATGATGCAGTTGTCGTCTTAGACACATTCAAAATGCTTCCTTCAGCCACTAT
Organism: Aporrectodea caliginosa; assembly: GCA_020284085.1. Taxonomy (NCBI): domain Eukaryota; kingdom Metazoa; phylum Annelida; class Clitellata; order Crassiclitellata; family Lumbricidae; genus Aporrectodea; species Aporrectodea caliginosa. Next base: position 885,164 of record JACEVL010000362.1, on the reverse strand, counting down.
AAATTCAGCAACTGCGGTTAATCGCTGCATGTTTCTTATAATTGATTCTTATTTTACCTTACGTAGATTGATGCCTTGCTCATTGTGATTACGGTGCTATAGAAGTCATTCAGATTAGATTAGATTAGATTAGATTAGATTAGATTAGATTAGATTAGATTAGATTAGATTAGATTTGATTACTGGTTCTTTTTCCCTTGTTTTCTTGTCTGCACCTCTTAGGACAACAACGAGATATTACCTTACATTGACATACCTTTAATGAAGTAAATTTACCTTTGTTTACTTTTATAGCCTTGTCTTTACTTGCCTTTTACCTTACCTTATCTAAAATGTACCTTGCCTTACTTACCTTAGTGCCTGACCTTAAATTTATTAACTTGCCTTGCCTTACAAGAACTCACCTCACCTTACCTTCAGTTACCTTGTCTTACCTTCTTCCAGGGGAAGAAAGGTCAGGCATACCCTACCTTTCCCTATTAGAAAGTACCTTACATTCTCTTACTTGACCTTCCTTTACATTTGGCGCAGCATACCTTACCTTGCTTTGACTTACCTCAATTTCTAATGGTGTGATCCGAATAAAAGATTAATTTTCTCCTCCTCCTCCTTCCCTTCCTTATAATTTTCTCCTCCTCCTCCTTCGTCTCATTTTTCTTCTTCTCCTTCTTTTCCTTCGCCAGTCCGCTTCCTTTTTGTGATCTGGCGTTCCAAAACTCGGCTCCCGCTGTTATAGTTTTTGGCGCTTTTCCATGGGCGTCCGCTGAACTGTGTAGTCTGGGTCACAGACTGGGTGGATTTAACTCATATACTCAGTTAGGGCTTTGGAAGTTTGTGAAGATCAGTGTCAGCAATGCAACGAGACTTTTGTGATAGACGTTTGTTATAGCTACATCGGTACCGCTTCCTCATCACTATCATCATCATCATCATCGTCGTCGTTATCATCATCATCATCGAAATCGTATCTTCAACGTCTCCATGTGACCCGATGCAGCTGCCCACATGGCAGGGGTCATACCCTTGTCGTCCGATCGGTCAGTCTTTCCATGTGCTCTCCCTCAGGGCTCTCGTATCTCCCTTTCGAGTAACATTGTGGAATCTCTCCACTGATGACATAGCAGCCCAACGAAAGGAAGCTGTAAAGTATAAAAAAGGTTTACACTATAATGAAACTAGGTTCATTTATATGGCATCTATTTAAAACTTATCTTTGAATGAAAGGAAAAATTCAGCCGTTTTGAATGTACATTTTTACCTTAGGCCTATATGGACACACAAACAAACAGAAAGATTGACAGGGACTGAAGCATAAATATAAACAGGCAAACAGGCCGTGAGGCTGAGAGACAGTCTACTTTTAGAAGCCCAACAAAGTTCTATCCTCTTCCCCTACCCATCTTGTCGTTTCAATCCTAGACACCATCCACCGTATCCGTCTAATTGTCTGCCTCCCTGACCTTTCGATCGTGATTGTGAACCGAATCGGACCTTATACTATACCTGCCTATCGATTTTGTTTTGACTGAGCGCCTGTGAAAGAGGTCGATCCCGTAGCAGAACTTCATAACTTTAATAAATCTGATAAATTAAGATCGACGTCCACGGACCTGGAAACTGCGACATGTCGGTGAATATTAAATGATGCTTTGGTTTAGTTAGAAACCTTTAAAACGCTTTCAATCGACGATATAAATGAAGGAACTGCGCTTTATGGATAATTATAATGGCCTTCATCTATTCGTACTTGTATTATCCCTCATGCGACCAACATATTTTACTCCTTAATATGACCAACTGGGGTCCCGGGGGACCCCAATTGTCACTCACACGTTTATGCATTCTGCTCTTGTTGAAACGTCACTTTATTTTGCTACAAGTTAAAGTTCTAACTTGTCATTGCTGGTACGTATCAAAAATTGTGTCACACCGTGATGTGGCAGTTACACCAGCAGGTGTTCGAATGATATCTTGAACACGCCGACGGCCTGATGCCGGTGGCTGTGTTTCCCAAAGAAAGCCGTTTTTGCCAGTCATCAGATGACCTGAAGCCGATTTTGCTTGAACTGCAACACCTTGCTGTCTTCCTACTCCTCTACCACGCAGACCACGACCACGACCTCTTGTTCCAACTGAAATAGGCCTACTGTTTCGACCACTGTTGGCTGGAGCAGGTAGGCATTGCGCACCTATGTCGACTTCGTCATCTGCACTTTCCACATCGCTATGTTCAGAGTACTCAGATACATGATCATCATTCTCTGAAACTGAGTCATTGTCATTATCTGTGCTGTCGTCACTCTCGTCAAGAATTATTCGTAGTGCTTCTTTTGCACTGTATCGCGCCAGACCAATTCTCGCTGTCATAATAAATGTTCAAACAGTACCGTTAAGTTCTCTAAAATGCACTGCTAAAGCTGGGGTCCTCCGGGACCCCACTGGATTTTAGTTATTTAAAAAATAACCGTAAGAGCAAATCCGGATTTCACTAGACGTAAACAGTGAGCGATATCCAGGTGACAAATTCATAAAATGCCGTAAAAATATCTCATAGCCCAAAAGTAGCACAAGCCTATGCAGCGCTTGGGTCCCCCAGGACCCCAGTTCGTCGCATGAGGGTTATACAAGGTGAACGTGTGATAATTCGCAGTTTAACCCTCGGGCTACCAAGGGGGGGGTGGTTGCCACCCCCCTACGTTTTTATGCATAATTTTTTATCCATATGGAATATAATTTTTACATTTTAGGTAGCTGTAGCAGATTCATTGGCGCACATTTTTAGGTAAACATCATGGTGGTAGCCCACGCCATTCAAAAGTTATACCTGATATACCCGAGGCACCAGGGGGGGATAGTTTTTCGACTATAGGTTATTGACTATTCTTCATAGAAGAGAAACAATTATACCATTCTTTAGAGGGAATGCAGGGCTTCATTTGCATACCTACATCTTTGTCTTACGAAAACCGGAAGTGATCAAAATAAATAATAATACGCGTAATATGCGTGAAAAATGGCTGAATGGAAGCACTTCCCCTTAGTTTTTTGTCTGTAGCGTATTCATTTATCTTCCTGGAAGAGAAACAAAGATACCATTCTTTAGAGTGAATGTAGGGCTTCAGTTGCATACCTACATCTTTGTCTTTTGAATACTGGAAGTGATCAAAATAAATAATAATACGCGTAATCTGTGTGAAAATGGCTGAATACAGCATTACAACGTAAACCGATATATATGTATTGTATTGTATTGTATTGTATTGTATTGTATTGTATTGTATTGTATAAATGTTTGAATACAATTTGAATACAAAAAAAATAATAATACGCGTAATCTGTGTGAAAATGGCTGAATACAGCATTACAACGTAAACCGATATATATGTATGGATATATATTTATGGATGTACATTTATACTATATAAACATGTGTAGGGATGATTGTCTGCATCTTTTATACATAGATTAGTTTAAAAAACACATAATCTTATATTTGTTTATCCAAAAAGTACAAAATGTACGGCTGTACGCAATAATATACAATATTGCTAATTAATGGGTTCCGTTGTTAAAAGTGATGTAATTTCGAGGTGCATTCACATAATGTACAACTAAATATATCATTCTGTGCAGAAATGAACGCTGAATCCATTGATGTATTACAAGTTATGATATGTGAAACCAAACACGAAATCCAGGGGGTGGTAACCACACCCCCCCTTGGTAGCCAGTGTTACAAAAAAAGCTTTGGTAGCCCTACATCATGCGTAGATTAAATGACTAGACCATTTAGAATAGACGGTTGGATTAGATCATTATGGTTATGTTAGAGAATGATTCGGTTATATTTTTAAAAATACTAAACACTAGATCATGCATAATCTAGATCAGAATAGATAACCTGATTAGATTAAATGATCAGTTAAGATTAGAATATCTATGTTTATATCAAATGGTGATAAGATTATCTGTGCTTAGATCTGTGTAGCTCCACTCACAGACGCTGGTTCCATTCCAGATACCCATTGGTCGCCTTCAAGTGAATGCGAGGTTAAGAAGCCAGGTCGAAATAACACAGGACAGGGAATACTGCTTCAAAGCAATGTCATGTAATATAACGGAATATAAAGTAATCCATTGCATATGCTCCATAATTTCTCATCCCAAGCAACGACCAAATCATGGAGACTAGACTAGTCAAATGAAAGACAGGTTGTTTTGTCCCTTTTGGTGCCAGGTCAGAATCCGGGAGGTCAGGCCGAGGAGACAGCATGATGCTACGGTGTACAGTAAACTACGTGCAGTACATGAAACGCAATCTCGACAACTGTCGTGTACTCGGTTAAGCCTCGTTAAAGGGGGCAACGCTGATTATCTATCTTATGACGCAGCGTCGTTTAACAGGATTGTATGGAAATATAATTATTTTATCTAATATCTAATTAGATTATAAGTAAAAGGTCGACGATTTTGGCCATCGGACCCACAAGGTGTCGCTAAATAATGAACAATACAGTGTTCATCTTAGACACCTTTAACACGCATTTTTCCGATCCTATAAATTGAGCAAGTCCGTTAAATTGCTAGACTAATGGACAAGAGTCACCAGACGTAGGGTCAATTCGACGTAAAAGGCCCTTGACGGCCAGAAAATGGTTATAAACAACGGATAAAAATGTCTTTCATTGTATGGAATCGCCAAATAAATTCGTAATATTAATTGTGATCATAAATAAGAGGATGTTGTTTGAATGTACATATTGATTAGAGTAGGATTGGATTGATTAGGGCAGGAATTCTTGAAGGGTGATAGACGGAAGAGAATATTGGAAAAGAGGATTTAATTTCATTTAATTAAAATTGAAATGGCAAAAGTACTAATTAATTAATAATTGCGGTGTCTAATGCACAAGGCATTGAGCGATGGCGCACCAAAGCACAACCCTATTCATGTCGTCGTGGAGAAGATCAGATGACGATTTCTGATATGAAGAACTGTTTCTATCTCCAAGCAGATGTCCCGAAGGACTGGCCTATAAATTGAGGAAATCCGTTAAATCGCTAGACTACATGTATATCATGTGGTAAACGTTCTTAGACGTAGGGTCAATTCGACGTTAATGGTCCTTGACGGCCAGAAAATGGTTATAAACAACGGATAAAAATGTGTTTCATTGTATGGAATCTCCAAATAAAATAATGCGTTATATTAATTGTGACCATAAATAATAGGATGGAGTTTGAATGTACATAATTGATTAGAGTAGGATTGGATTGATTAGAGCATGATTTCTTGAAGGGTGATAGATGGAAGAGCATTTGGGAATGGAGGCTTTAATTTTCATTTAATTAAAATTTAAATCGCATAATTACTAATTGATTAGTAACTGTGGTGTCTAGTGCACAAGCACTACAACGATGGTGCACCAAAGCACAACCCTATTCACGTAATCGTGGAGAAGATCAGACGACGATTTCTGATGAAGAACTGTTTTTATTTGCAGATATCCCGAAGAACTGGCCAGGAGGTGGAAGAGGGGTAAGCATTTTTGTAACAGAGGCAGAGCCAGGGCAGTCATACAACTAACCAGTGGTGCCAATCCGAAGCCTTGATAAAGAAGGAGGGCTATGCTGATTATTTACTATGTAAGAGATCGTGCATTGGATAACAACGCTGGCGTGGAGAGCGAGAGGGTACCGAGTTCGAGTCCCGTAGGGCGGATATGCTTTGTAGGCTTCTATTAGCGCCGTTGTATTGCAGGCTGTCTGTTCTGTTAGTAGTTAAGATTGTTTCAATTGCATAACATGTAAATGTACAGCGCAGTGCGTTTGTCAGGCGCTTAACCCTTTGGAGGTGAGGTGGGGTATGACACACCCCAAGGCTATTCTACGCTGCTTTTTCTACGGAAAACGTAGAACCAGCTTGGATTATTTTTGTCTACCTTAGTGAATGTGAAATACGGACACTTTAGGTCAATTTCAGGTACTTTTGGACGCCATTTTTTTAATTTCTTGCATATTAAAGTGAAATTTTAATTTTTCGTATACATATTGATTTTAAGGAATTTAAAAAGTAACGGCACAGTGCCGAAAAAATGTGCGATTATAAGATATTACTGCATATAGTGTTGCATCGATGCAAAATTGATCCATTATTACGGGTATTATGTCACGACATTGTCACGTGTTCCAAAAATGTTACATGTTTTGAGGGCCACGAAGATGCCATTGCAAAGGGCCGCTTGATTTTGAGCGCCACCACGCTGGCCATAATAATTATGATTGAAAACTGTTATTTGTTCCTGAAAATCACCAGTTTAGCCGACAATTATTGGTTGCATAACTGTAGTTTAGCTCACAATTTATATTATAGTTGATATTGCGACTTGCAAGTAATTATATGTATTGGGTATGTCAGACCCACCTCACCTGAAACGTTTCCATGCTTCACCTCACCTCCAAAGGGTTAATAAAGAACAGATTATTATTTATTATTAAACTACGTATACATGAAAGAGACTCTCCGTATCCTCCGGTTCTGAGGCGCTGATTATCTGATTATCTTTCTTATAACGGAACGTCGTTGAACAGGAACTAATCTACGGATGGAAATAAATTGAATTAGTTATGCTAAAGGTCGACGTAATTGGCCATGGCGAGCACAAGATGGCGCTAAGGACAACTCTCAATTTATTCCCAGATCATTATATAAAAATATTTACTAGTTTATTCTAAGACTTTCTAATGAACTTTAATTATTCATTATCACTCATGTTAGCATTTCTGCGTTTTTGTCAGATTGTTTTTCTCAATAAACGAATAAATATATAATACAGTGATCGTCTTAGACACCTTTTAAACGATCCCTTCATCCGCTACAAATTCACGCAATGCGTTTAATCCTTAGATAGAGTTATCTTCATTACGTAGCGTCGACGTTAACGGTCCTTAGCGACCACAAAATGCTGATAAAGAATGGAAAACTGCCTACCACCGGTCATTGATTGAATTATGGTGCGTAATAAATAGTAAAAATGAAAAAGATAATAAAAGGTAACAATAATGATATTAGGATGAAGTTTGAATGTAGAGAGGGTTGAGTTTCAGATGATTCTTGAATGGTATTTGGAATTGATTTAGAGTGATTGTCGAATGGTTTTAAGATCCATGTGGTATAATTATATAGAATGAATCTAGGAATGATTTTAGTGTAAAAAATCAGGATAATTATGACGTGAAGCTGCGATTCGATCTGAGCTTCATTCCGTCGGCTCCTGCGACCTCCATCTCCTGAGGCGACTTCTGGAATCGCTTGGCTCGTCTCTCGGCGTCACGGATGGCCGACTCTCGCTGCTTCTTGAAGGCTTGGACGTTGCTGGACATTTGGTCAGCCGCCGCATTGTCCAGACAGCTGACCACGGTCATTCGAGGATTTTGGATTGCAGCGACGTCTAGCGGCGTGTTGAAGTTGTTGTCGAGTGACCAGATGTTGACCCCGAATGCGACGAGAAATACCACGCAGCCCACGTGACCAGCCTCATGATGTAGCGCCGTTCGACCGAAGTAATCGCAACGATTTACACTGGCGCTAGAAAAACAATCGTAATAATAAACCTGGCGTAGGCTTCAAATTTAAAGGATGACTATGAAGGCGTGGCATCCATTCTGGCATTTTGCGGTGGTGAAGGATATCACCCGATAAATTCACCGATGACTGAACATGGGTCGCTATAGGAAAAAAATATATATGCCCATGGAAAAAATCATGCATTATATCTCAACGATACTACAGTACGGATCGAAGGTAAACCACGTGTGACATTCTCTCAACTTGGCTTAATTTGGGCGCTGTATAAATTACCAAAATTACGTTTGTTCTGGTAAGGTAAATTTGACGTCATTTTAACCCCGTGGTCTTGTTAGACACCTCATAAACGCCGATAACCGACGCTACAATATTCGCTAAAGACCTGATACAGTGAATAATATGTAATTGATCGTTTGGTTGCCTTGATCTTTGTCATCGATTCTAGTATTGCATACCTTCGAAACAGTACTTGAATGTGATTTTGAAACTAATGTTGACATTAATTAATATACAAACAATAGAAATATGTTTTTGGTCTCTGGGGATTGTGAACCTAAGCTTGGGCTTTTATAGGTAAATGGTAAATCTGCAGAGAAAGGAGTTATGTTTAGAAACTTCACACATCATCATGATCATGATCATGATCATGATCATGATCATCATCATCATCATCATCATCATGATCATGATCATCATGATCATCATCATCATCATCACCACCACCACCACCAACAACAACAACAACATCATCATTGTTTATTGATCCCAGTTGAAGAATTATATATCAATTGTCCGGGAAATAAGAATACATACCCAGAAAGAAAAGAACTACCGTTTAATTAGGGTCACAGATTAACTCCAGAAACATTGTGAGCGATTTTATGACTTGCTTAAAAATGCGCTATATTAAATGTCCGGATATAAACATTGTGTTCAAAGATTTCACTAGGCAGACATCAGTGACTTCAGGACGCGATAGTCCAGTGGTTAGCGTGGCAGAAATTTCGTGCGAGATTTGGGCAATTTTCCCCTGCTAGCCAACCTGGCTGTAATGAGTACACTGACCGTATGCTGTCGGTGGAAAGACCAGACAGCGAGGGAGAGGACTGTTCAACCGCCCTCATATGCCAAAGTTAAGAATTGGAAGCCGTTTATACTTCACCCATGCCTTACTCTCAGGTTAGGTATAAGGAACTGTTCTTATTATTTTATTCTTCCTTCTGGGGATTGGACCCTGGTGCCTACGGGTGAGCACATCTCACAACAATAGAAACTATTGCACAGATTTAAACCCGTCTCTTAAGTCGGTAGCTTCGTGTTAACGACACTGTGTCACATGGAACATAATTAGCGTCGCCCTCCTCATTATTCCAGCCTTCCGACTGTCACCAACCTATAATTGCATGCAGTTGTTTCCATTGTGCAGAGATATTTTTGGCCGTCATGGACCGTTGACGTAGACGTAGACCAAGAAACAGTAACAATGTTAGTTATATCGCTTGTTGTATTTCGGCTTAACGACACTTTTTCATATCGAAGATGATTAGTGTCGGAGGCAGAAAGCAACCTCGTACTCCACGTTTATATTGCGACCGAGCCACCCGCAGTAAAGATCCGAGAAATTAATCTCTGATAAACCGACCGACCGGGAATCGAACCCGGGTCGCCGGCGTGGAGAGCGGGCTACCGACCCACTCGGCCACTCAGTTATATCGCGATGTAACGGATGACTTTATAGCGTCGTTGTTATACGTGTTAACGGTGTCTAAGATGAGAACTGTTATATCGATTGTTTAGCGACATCTTGTGGCTGTCAAAGCAAACAAGTCGACGTCTAAAATGTCATTTCCTTTGTTACTATTATATGTGCCTTTCATAGTTTATATTAAAAACGCTGCGGAATTTCAGTCTGTTCTAATAAGAGAAGATATGTGTCATAAGCAAGATGGTTAGAGTCCCTTTATCCAGGCTTCGGACTGGCACCAAAAGAAGGAAGGCTGTTTTCTGTTTGGGTCATCATGGTCCGTGAACTTCGACCTTACTCTACGACTCAAATTCACCAACTTGGTCAGTTCGATTGGATTGGATCCAGAGTTCAACGACAACTGATGACAACAAAGGCCGTTGACGTCATTTTGAGCAGTCCTCATTATTCACTATTTTGCCATTTTACAGCTATTCAACCAATATATCGATTAAAGCCAGTTGCGGAGGAGGAGGACGCTTATCACCTGTGCTTGAAACAGTGTCGTTAAAAATCAGTTTGTTGATTTTTAACGAGGATGATTGGCGTCGCCCTCCTCCGTTGTCAGGGTTTCGGACTGGCATCGTACTCCACGAGTGAACCGAAAATCTGCGAACACTTATAAGAATCCGGTTAATTGGTTAGTTGTTGTTTAACGACACTGCCTAATAAAAGAAGTCTGCAAAGGCTCATCAATCACTCTAAGGCTCGTCTAGGCTTGCCTAGCTTGCTTAGAGTAACACAGGGAGGAGTTCCGATCGACGTATTCGCTGATCGTAGATTCGGAACCGACCTGGGCTGATGAACCAAAGTCCTCCGTGCCCACCTTCACGTGGTGCAGACTGTTAGTACCCTCCATTAATCTGTGAACACAATGTCATAAGAATCCGGTTAATTTGGTTGGTTGTTGTTTAACGACACTGTGTCATAAAATGACTTCGGAATGGCACCACTCGATATAGAGCAATTTTCCTTTGTTTATTAATTATTTTTGTTGCCGCCAAGGGCCGTTCTCTATGACTTAACCGTATAATCTTCGGTCCCGGATGACTCTGACGATGAAACGCATTGGCTCCTTTTATAGCCTCGAAAGAATGCGTGTTAAAGGTTACCAATTCGAACATTGTATTATCTATTGCTTAGCCACATCTTAGGCTTGGTGCGCGATGGACGATCATAATAGATTTGTGTATTATTTTACGCACTTATCTACTGCCACCGTGTAATAGACAGGCATCAGCCGATGGCGCTGAGCAATCGTGAATGAAGAACTTGCTCAACTTCCCTACACAGTTGCAGTCTCAGGGGTGAATGCTCGAACCCGTACTCTCCACGTTGCAAAGTTGATAAAAGGACAAAGGATGCGTGAAACTGCTACACAGACATACAGACGAACGGACAAAGTGACAGACAGGGAAACAAACAGATATGCAGACATACAGACAGAAGGACGGACAGACAGACGAATGGACGGACAGAGAGACGGACATAGAAACACAATGACAGATTGACACAGACAGATGGATGGAGGGAGAAGTAGACAGCAGAGCAAATGAGTAAGCTGGTTCTCAGTGCTTAATATCAATGTGTCAATTAGATCATCTTGATTACGATATCACGGTTTGTTTATTAAGCGTGCGGGTATTGCATATTGCGTTTATGACTAAGTCAGTAAGTTAGTAAGTAAGAAAGTAAGTATATCATTTTATTCAACCAACTGCTAACTTCACTTTGGTGTAGGCCTACATGAAAGTTTTAAGAAATCGTGAATCCATCATCCTATGCTATGGTGCTATGATGAACCAGTACTTCAATAGTCTGTTCACTTCTTTTTTTCTAGTATTATATAAATGTCATAAATAGCAATTTTAGAAAAATGACTGTTAATAGTAATTTTTATAAGCCTAGAATCTCTTTGGTTGCAGCGCGTTAAATCTATTCGCTAGATGACAGGATATACTCTCTAAAACTTACGCTCAGTTCTCACTGTAGCGAAACACTTTAATCGTCGCCATTTTGTGCTGATGTTAGTTTAAACCGAATTATGGAGAAATTCTACTTTAATGCCAAACCTGGTTAGATTCTATAACTCTGTGCATATAATTTAGTGGACAAACACATTTAATTAACGGCAGCAAAGTCAACGAGAGAGTTGCTAATAATTATAATCGTGGTTTGATCTTAATCTTTAATTCCCCGTAGACGGGGTCAACCCGACTCCCCGAAAACGCTGAAAATAGACAAAAGCCCAATTTCCCGAAAACAGTTTTCTAGAAAGCGGCCGAGCTATTTAAAGTTAAATTGTAACAATGACAAAGACCTAGCGTGGTCTTGATGTATATCGATGTATACTTGCCTGTATACTGCCTATTCAAATGTTTATTTTGTTAATTATGTTCATTCGGGTCGGATTTAGAACCCCCGTAGACGATGGATGAAAGTTGACATTACTATAGAATCGGGGACTGCTAGTTGCGGTATATTTAGCACGACACTAACCCTAACGGGAACAGGTCGATAGTCCGAAGGTTCGATAGTCCGAAGGTTCGATAGTCCGAAGGTTCGATAGTCCGAAGGTTCGATAGTCCGAAGATTGCATGGTAAAACATATAGAAATGTAGAAATATATGTTTATGGGTAATCCCGTATTTTACGTTGAAAATTCCTTGTCCGAAGGTTCGATAGTCCGAAATTACTCAGAAGGTTCGATAGTCCGAAAGTGTCACGTAAAACATATATGTATAATTGTATTTGTACATATATATATATAAGTATGTGTACATAATATGTATATATAGGCATATATATGTATATATGTTCGTATATGTATATATCTGTTTGTATATATATAAGTATTTATACCTATATATGTACATATATGTATATATATAGATATATATATATATAACGGTGGCGCGTTGGAAAAGAGCTGGCGTAGAGAGCGAGAGGTACTGAGTTCGAGCCCCGTAGGGCGGATATGCTTTGTAGGCTGCTATTAGCGCCGTGTATTGCAGGCTGTCTGTTCTGTTAGTAGTTAAGAATTGTTTCAATTGCATAATTGTACACTGTGATCATTCTGCGTTGTGTCAGTTTGAAAATTAAACGAAGATTATTATTATTATTACATATATATATTTGCATATATGTATTTATATATATATGTACAAATGTATATAGATGTAAATAAGTTTGTATATATATATGTATGTATATATATATGTACATATGGACATATGTATATATATGTATATAAGTTTGTATATATATGTATGTTTATATACATATATGGGGCGCGGTGGTGTAGGGGTATGTTCGGTGCCTTGCAGCCCGAGGGATGCGGGTTCGAATCCACCTCAAGCCATCGCGTAGGGACCCTGGGCAAGTCCTTCACTCGCAATTGCTCATGCGCTTCGGCGTGAAGCTCCGATTCAGTGTCCGCGCTGTAGTCGGGAGCGCCTCTGAGTAGAAATCTTGAAGTGGCGCTACAACAAGTGCTCATACATATATGCATACATACATACATATATGTACATATGTATATATATGCGTATAAGTTTGTATATATATGTATTTATATTTATGTATATATGTACATATGTATGTATATATAATATATATATATATATATTATATACATATATGTGTGTGCATATGTATATATACATATATATATATATATATATTATGTATATACACATATATATACTTACTATGCATATAATTATATGTCCATAAATATGTATTTGTAAATGTGTATATATTTATGTATGGGAATGTGTAAGTTTATATGTATATATTTATATATTTACTATGAATATATATGTACATATATATATATGTATATGTATATATTATTATATACTTATATTTATGTATAAAATTATATTATATATAATTATATTATAATTATTATATGCATTTATATATAATACTTATTATAATTAATCAATTACAATATAATTAATTATTTTAAAATTATATAATATTAATAATATTATTATTATATATTAATACATATGGTAAACGTGTATTTTAGCGTCCTAAATTATTTTCTGACTTATAACGTATTCCCAGATTAATTTAAGCGTTTACGCTTATATTTGTCATATTCCGGAATATATCTGTGCTAAAAGAAACAAAAACAACCGAATAAAACTTAATTTAGAAGAGAAAATAAAAACGAATTGAGTCGTTAAGCGACCATTCGACGACAACCGGAAATCAAGCGGCTATGGTAGGCCTACATTACCCGCGGCTCAAGGAATCTATATTGACCGCGGCTATTAATAGCTACACCTCAACCTGACCGCAGCTATTAATAGCTACACCTCAACTTAACATAATGCTGAATATTGCGTTAAGTTGACGTGTTAAGCCTATGAGATACGAACAGGTCGCGCACTCGTACGCTTCACTAATTACCGTCTATGAGGCACTAACACTTCCCACACGATTGATTTGCAGGTGTTTTATGCTATCAGTCTGCATTGAAACTGACATACTTGTGCGTTTGCAAGTGGTGTAATAACGAATACACTTACTTACTTACTTTTCTTCTGCATTATGTAAAAGTCCTGCACGTGGAATTTTTACCAGGGTACTCCTACCATAATTCTAATCCTTACATATACTTCCTAATCACTCATTTCCTGCAAAAACTCTTTTCCCAGTCTTCACGCTTCACACTAACCATTATTGTGAAGCCTAAATGCATTGGACAATTTGCATAGCAAGAAATGTCCTTATTTGACCCTTGAAATAAAATACTTATCGTATAAGTATGCGAAAGCACTTTCCAGGGTGTAAAGAGCAACTTTGAGACTAACCAAAACGGCAATCATCCATCACCTTCAATCATTATCCTCACAGTGGTAATCCTTCAAACTTACCCATTAGTGTCAAGCCAAAATCCATTGGAACAAATACATTGCAAGAAATGCTATTATTTGACCATTGAAATAAATACTTATCGTCTAAGTATGCAAACACCCATTCTAGGGCCAAAGGAGAACCCCAATGCTAATCAAAACTCCAAACAATCATCTGTTTAAATCACCATTCTCGAAGTGGTAGCCTTTGGTACTTACCATTACTGTCAACGCAAAATCCATTCTACAAATGCATTGCAAGATATACTGTTGCTTGACCCTTGAAATAAAATACTTAGACCCTAAGTATGTGAAAGCCGTATCTAGGGACTAAAGAGCACCCTCAGTGCTATCCAAAACGCCAATCACCCATCCATTTCAATCACCATTGTCTAAGTGGTAGCCCTTCAAGAATACCACTATTTCAATGCAAGAACCATTGTGCAAATGCATTGCAATATATATACTGTTACTTGATCGTTGAAATAAAATACTTAGACCCTAAGTATGTGAAAGCCGTATCTAGGCACTAAAGAGCACCCTTAGTGCTATCCAAAGCGCCAATCACCCATCCATTTCAAATCACCACTGTCTAAGTGGTAGCCCTTCAAGAATACCACTATTTCCAATGCAAGAGCCATTGTACAAATGCATTGCAATATATACTGTTACTTGACCTTTGAAATAAAATACTTAGACCCTAAGTATGTGAAAGCCGTATCTAGGCACTAAAGAGCACCCTTAGTGCTATCCAAAGTTCCAATCACCCATCCCTTTCAATCACCATTGTTTTAAGTGGTAGCCCTTCAAGAATACCGCTATTTGTNTGTTACACTGTAACAAAGAAAATATCTCGAATATATTAACAGATAAATGTAAAGTATTCAAGTTGGAATTTAATATTAGGACCTTGCTTGGTGTGGGCTGCTTGCAAAGTGAAGTCTTTAGGCTGGTCAACCTTATCGGTAAGGGAAAAGTTTTTTAGGTTGTAGTGTTTATAATGTCAGTGGACGTTGATGGTTAGTTTTGCCCTTGTGTAGACATTTTGTTGTTAGGGTGTGATATGTGAATGCGTTGTGGGTTTGTTATTTTGAAGCCATTTGTATATATTGTGCTAACATTGCTTGTTTGTAATGATTAATTACCTATGTAAACATTTATATCTAAACTAAAAATTTCATGTAAAAATAACATATATAATAAATTTTAATAACCATTAAGGTATACTGAAGTTAAAAATTGAAAGTGAAAGATTAAGACTCTCAGGTCAAATTACAATAATCTTTTCTATTCATATCTATAACATATGATAAAGAACTGTCGTTTTCAATGTATGCCTATGCATGTATTTTATTTATGATGTGTGGTTGCATTGAATAAAAAAAAAGAAATGTTTGAAAATTAAAATTAAAATATAAATTTCATATAATAATTTCAGGTTTTGTAAACTTCATAGTTACAGGTTTTGTAAACTTGAAACCAATGCTGTTATATAATTGAATAGCTGGATTTGGAATCTTATGTACATTATTGCTGTTTGTCAGGAATCTTTTCATTGTACATTAAAAAAGATTTGTGTGATAATTGCTGCAAAACAGTGTAGGCCTATAATTTGTCTGAAAGACCAACCTACAGTATGTTATCTTATACAAGTAACATTGACATTAGTATCTTAACTGACTATAATATTATGCTGCTAAACAATTAATATTAGTGACATTATAAAGTACTGTTCAGATGCCTTTAACTCTATCAATTTTGTTTCAATTGTACTGTACATAATATTGAATTGTCGTCAACGGCCTTTGATGTTATATGATGACGTTAAACTGTGGATTAAAAAAAAAATCGTAAATTCAATTCAGCATAATTATGCTCGTACTCTGACAGTGCCAATGCCAAGCCTGGATGAAGGTGACGTTAATGATCCTTGTTGTCACACAGTGTCGTTAAACTGAAACTACTACTACTACTACTACTACTACTACTACTACTACTACTACTACTACTAATACTACTACTACTACTACTACTACTACTACTACTACTACTACTACTACTACTACTACTACTACTACTACTACTACTACTACTACTACTACTACTACTACTACTACTACTACTACTACTACTACTACTACTACTACTACTACTACTACTACTACTACTACTACAATCCCAAATTCCCTTTAAAATAAGGTAACTTACCACACACAACGAAAACTGCATAAAATTTTCTCCTTTCGACGGCAAAAGGAATTTGAAAAGATGTATTTTATAATAATAATAATATTTATTCTTCAATCAAGCGCCTGATAAATGCACGGCGCTGTACATGTACATGTTATGACGATTAAGCAATTCACAAGAAAACAAATTTCAGAAGACATGAATCAACAAAGTTGCATCCATGCAAGGCGCAAAGTCATTGTACTTTTGGGAATGAAGGCATGAGCTAAACCCAGAGGGGCCTTACGGGAATCGATCCGATTCCCAGAAAAATTTAGGAAAGTGTGTAATCCATTATACTACCCCTGCCCCTCTTAATGAAATTATCCCTCGCTGTGCTGTCGTAACACGAGGTGGATATCAGCTTCCCTTCACAATGGTGCAAATACGTTTTAATTCTGCATGCGTTTCTGTTTACTTGATAATGGCTTGTTGGATGTCTCACTGGCTTTGACTAAGCTTGATCACCTTACCTGCCTATCAACTCTATTTGACTAAGCACCTTTGAATAAGCTTGTTCCCTCTTCTTAGCTTTATCGGGCGCTGTAGAAATATCGAGTTTACGATTACGATACATGCGTACATACACCACTCAAGATCAACGTTACCTGTCCTGAAGACCGTCAGATTTCGCTATACAAAGGATAATGCGAGTGTGCCGTTAGACACCTTTACAACGCTCTCTACCAGCGATTTAAATTCGACAACTGCGTTACCTCACCGAAATCGAAAGCATAATTATTTTGACATTGTAGAGTAAACTCAAATTTAACCTTCGCCATACGCGAGAAAAAAAACTACATCTTCTATGCTTGGGGGTCAAAATGACCCCCAAGGTATACCTGTTCCTGGGCATGGATTTTGATAATTTTTGTTTCGTTTTTAATGTTTTATGGGTCAGGGAATTTATTGCAGCTACTGCCAAATGCGTGACCTTCACGGATGACCTTGAAATTCAAGGTCACATGCTTTTTTACGTGACCATACCATCATCAGGTGTGTCTCTGCTTCTACGCATGCTATCTTGAATGTTACTCTAGCTCAGCATCTGTTAGATAATTCTCTGACCCTAGTCGGAACATTGAGAAAGTCGAAAGGATGCATACCTAGAGAAATGCTACCAAATGCTAAACGAGAATTGTTGTCATCAGTGTTTGGATTTTCCGGTAAGATGACAATAGTGTCATACGTGCCAAAGAAAAATAAGGCTGTCACCTTATTGTCAACTGCTCATCACGACAATGTGATCTCGTCCGAATGTCACAAGAAACCAGAGGTCATCCTTACCTACAATAGCACTAAAGGTGCAGTTGACACTTTGGACAAAATGTGCAGACAATATACAGTGAAACGTTCTACCAGACGATGGCCCTTGACACTTTTCTTCACCCTTCTGGATATAGCTGCACATAACGCATCCGTGATTTGGTTTCATCAACATCCTGAATGGGTGGATTCTGCAAACACTAATCAGAAGGACAGAAGGAGAGCATTCATATTGGAAATGGGGAAAAGTATGTGTCTTCCATGGATCGACAGCAGAAGAAGCACGCCCTGCGTAAGCGGCAGAAAATCGATAAAGCGGGCTTTGGAATACGTGAATCTGCCTGTTCCTACGACAACACAGAACGACACAGTCATCACTCCTCAGAGAGGACGATGTCACATGTGCGATCGAAAGAATGACACCAAGACGAAGCACAGATGCAGCACGTGTGGTCAATTTGTTTGTGGTAACCATTCCACACAATCATTTACCTGTACCGAATGTAGTTAGATACACTGGCAACAAGTCATAAACAAATTATGAGAAGTGAAACGATGTAACATAAGATGTAACATAACATATTCCAGTTGTGTTTTGTTTATATTTTGTTGAGTTCCTTGTACCAAATAACCATAGGAACCAAAAAACTTCGTTGTTCTAACAGGTATAATAGCAGAGATAGGTATGGTCATGTAAAAAATCATGTGACCTTGAATTTCAAGGTCTTCCGTCAAGGTCACGCATTTGTCAGTAGCTGGAGTGAATTCCCTGACCCCTAAAACATTAGACACAAAAAAATAATCTTCAAGATACCTTGCGTAGAAGCAGAGATACACCTCATTGTATGGACACTAATGATATGGACATGAATTTCACTCTAAGACCTCACCAAAATGACGTCACAGCGTCAGAACTAAGCGTCAACGTATGACGTCACTCATACCATTTTGACAAGGAGGAATTTATAGGAAAAGTCACCAAAGGAAACTTTTTGGTGCCCACATTTTAGAAAGTTACAGATGAAAATATACCCCTGGGGGTAATTTTGACCCCCAAACATGTGGCGAAGGTTAAAGGCTCTTTTAGCCCAACGTAACAGTTAAACACTGTTTGCTACTAATCTTAACCTCTAAATTATTAAAGCGCCACTTAGAAAATAAGCGCAGGGCACCAGCTTATTCACGAGCGCCGTGTAGTTTCACAGAGTTGTTAAAAGAAATCGTTTGTCATTGTCGCGAAATAAATCTTATCAAATGTCCTGAAAACCGACAATGGATAACGCGACTGTGCCGTTAGACACCTTTAAGACGCTCTCTGTCGTTCATATAAATTCAGAAACTGCCCTCGACACAGGATTACAGTCGGTTGTGACTAGACCTGGGAGTCGACCCCAATAAGTCGACCCCAGTCGACTTGGGCATCCCAAGTCGAGTCGAGTCGTTTCTGCTTAGCGCAACTGACCCCCAAGTCGAATTTGTACAGAAAAGTGACCTCAAGTTGTTTTCTACACAAGTCGACTTAAACCGACTTGGGACACAAAAAATCTAAATTTATCTCGCCACACTAATGATCTTGAGGCCACGATGGCGTTTAAACAGTTGTATAGTGTTTTTAGTGTGAACAAGCGTTTTTAAGACCTATTCTGTGTTAGGGTTGTGTCATGACAATACACCTGTATATGTGTATAAACATGATCTAGTTGAGCGGGCGGTCAGCGCCGCTTGTCTTACGTAAACATTGACTGAATATAGCTTGTATACTGAGCACGTACCGTACGTACTAGCGCGGGAAAGGTTCGAAATTGCTGATTACAGTCGATTTGAATAATGCAGTTGTCTTAATACAGTAGATAGAGCTGTATATTGAGAGTGAAGTGTTAAGAAATAGGGCCTATAGTTGATTTATGTTGACGATGTACACTGAATTGAAGTGTTGAAGATAAAAGTTGATTTTCATCTCATTTGAAAGAGTAAGAAGAAATATTCAAAAACGCAGAACGGTACTGCGATATTATTTTGTATTATCGACGCCGGTTGCGGCGGTTGGGCTAAGCAGTTACTTAATTAGGCCTACTTATTTTTATCGGTGTCGATTTATCTATATCATGAGTTATTATATTATGTTAAAGCGTCACATGTACGTTTCATAAAACTGGTGAATCGAAATGTTAATATAAACGTTAGCACGTCTGCCTTATCAAGAGCTGAACGCGCGCAAATCAAAGAACGTTTAGTGAATTCGAACCAAAGAAATCTGGATCTCATACTAATCAATCGATCGTTTGGCGCTACTTTGGTGCAGTGCATTAGTCGTTTGCAGACGGAAAAACTGTTGTATTAGACAATGATCGACTTTATTGTCGCCGTATTTGTCGGTGAGTGGTAGGCCTAGTACTATACGTGGGATGATACGCATGTATTGCTATTTGAATGAAGTTAGTGGCCAAATAATCATGACAACAGAATTAAACTGTGTCATTATAACACGCCATTCAGTGCAACCAGTCCGCGGTCCGCTGCAGATTCTTCTGTTAACCCATTAAAGCATTACAAAATTGTTCAAGAACAAACACAAACAGCTTAAAATAGGCCTAATAAGCAATTTTATTCATCAGGTGTTGAGATCTCATTACTCATTAGTATAAGAAATTAATGCTTGCCAGGCAAATTGGCATGACATTTTTGTATTATTAGCCGTACGTAATCGTAATTACCATGTCAGAAGTCGACTTTAAGTCGGAAGTTGGTTGTTTTTCTGCCAAGTCGGGTCAAGTCGTTTTGACTCCAAGTTGTCGACTTCAAGTCGACCTCAAGTCACTTTCGGGTCAAGTGGGGTCAGATTGGCTGACCAAAGTGACTCCCAGGTCTAGTTGTGACACACGGAGAAATGAAATTGAAAGGTTATGTTATTCAAACGTAACAGTTAAATACTGTTTTGCTACTAATTGTAATCTCGAAATGAATAAAACGTCATTTAGACGCTAAGCGCAGGGCACCAACTTATTCACGAGCGTAGTGTCGTTTCAAAGAAACGAGGTCTTTCTCAAGCTTGTCCCAGACAGACGGACAAAAAGCTGTGTTCAAGGAATGCCATAAGAATGTGTGCCCTGTCCACTCTCAGATCTTCTGTCAGACATGACTCTGCTGATTGATGAAATACTTTCCTAAGCTCCTAGCAGTCTCCTATGTTCATTCTAGCGTCGTTTCGATTGTTATAGAGATATACGTTTGTATAAGAACAGTATTAAAAGCCGTTGACGACATGTTTGTATGTGATGTATATGACGCTATGAGGAAGTACAACAAACAATGTCATTTCTGTGCATATTAATAATAATGATAATGACCTTCTCTTGTAATCTATGTGTTTATTTTGTAAATTCGAATTACATGATAATTGCTTTGGGGTCAAAATTGACCCAACACCCTTAGTTTAATAGTCTTTACGCCCGACGGAGGGTTATAACGCTCTCAACCGTCTAAATAAATTCAGCGACTGCGATTTACTCCTTTATTAATCAACTTTTCAAGTTGTTGTATTATATTCTAACAATGAGAACTGCTAAAAATGACACACCTCTTTTAAGGGTAATATTCACCGTATAAGTAAATGCAATGAGTTACGTGATGATTATTTTGTCATCATGACAAAGTCAAACTTTCAAGGCACTCCTTGCCATAAGATCACGTTAAACTCTTCATCCTTAATTATAGTAATCTCAAAAGTCTTTATTGCATGTAACTTGTAAGTCTCTGTCGATCATATAAATTCAGAAACTGCCCTGGACATAGAATTCCAGTCGGTTGTGTCGCAGGGTGAAATGAAATTGAAAGGTTAGGTTATTCAAATGTCAAAGACTTCAAAGACTACCGTAGCCAAGCGTAAGAAGCTGTAAATATTGTTTACAATTATTCGCTTGTCTCGGTGAATTTGACCGAGCCTCATCACATTGCCTGACCATAGATTTTGTTTTGACTGAGCACCAGTCAATGAGCTTGTGAGAGGGACTGAAAAACGGTTTGTTTTGTCATCTGAAGGGTTTGCATGCACTTCTGGCTATCTATCTCCTGGAATGTTGACCCCATTCTAACCTTGTATACCTGCCTATCGATTTTACTTTGACTGAGCTCCTATAAATAATATCGTTCCCGCGACTTAGCTTACTTTGGGCGCTGTATAAATATAGAGATTACGTTTATTCTGGTAAGTAAGGCATCAACGGCCTTGAAAGACGTAAGACGTTGCTGAACAATGGATAGATCTAGCTATTTTAAGCTTCTCATTTTTCCCTTATGACTAACCATGACTCTTCCTCCTCTATGTTTCCATGATATACAATAACAGCTCTCACTCAATTCTTTGGTTGTATATATAATTTTTGTTGTTTCCATATATAAATCTGGCCATGTAACAGTGCTGTGTGTTTGCCAGTGCTAATAAAAAAAGAATATACTTACTTACTTATTGGCTCGTTAGACACCTTTGAAACGCTAAAAACCGATGTTATATATTCGTCAAACTCAGCTGTAATATGCCAAAAAATAATCTTTGTCGGCGACAACGGCCTATGTTGTCATAAGCTGCCGTTAAATTGTGGATCCAATCCAATCAGCGCTCAATAAACAAAGAACATAAAATAAACTGAAAATGAACTCCGCCACTGATCGTACTCTGGCAATGCCAGTCCCAAGAGTATTTGAAGAAGGAGGGCAATGCTAATGATTTTGTTATCACACAGTGTCGTTAAACTGAAACTACTACTAATAAAATTAAACGCTGTAGCGGATGGTAAACATGGGCGAATAGTTCTACTAATCGCCGATATTTACCATCCGCTACAGCGTTGAAGTCGACTCTGTTAGACAAACGCAACAGTTAAACACAGTTTGCTACAATGGCAATTTCAAAATTCGAAAGCTATGCTTATAATATTATGCTAGACTCAATTTCTAGATTTGCCTTAGCTATTCGTTCCCTTACGTTGATTGACGCTTTGTTCATTATGACAACGGCGCTTTTTATAGAAGTCACTCACATTAGATTGGATTGGATCGCATCGGATTGGTGAGGTAATATTTCATAGCTGTCCTTAGAGTCGTAGACAAGACAACAGCGGCTTCTAATGTAGCCTCAACTTCAATAGCGCACGTCTTCACGGGGCATCTATCAAAGGCCCAAGTCACAAATATTAATCTCAAACAATGGTTGGTAATAACATCTGAGTGACTTCTATAACGTCGATTTTCATAAGAGGAGCTAATTCTGAATCAAGGAGCCAGTAATCTAATCCAAACTAATCGAATCAAGTCTGAGTGACTTCTATGATATCGTCGATGTCATAATTAACATGATATCAATCAACGTAATGTAAAGTACAGCTGGGCCTGTGATCATCTAGAGATTGGATGGATGGATCCAGAGTTTAACGGCAGCTTATGACAACATAGACCATTGCCGCCGACAAAGATTATTTTTGGCATATTACAGCTCTAGAGATTAACCGAATTGTCAGAATTTATAGTGACTGAATGAAGCGTTTCGAAGGTGTCTAAGACGATCACTGTGTCATTAATTTGTGGCCGCCAATGGTCGTTAACGTCAACCGCAATCTATGAAAGAGAAATGATGTGGATCTGGCGATTTAAGTAGATTCAGCCTAACGACACTGAGTGAGTGAAGGACTTTCTCAAGGTCCCTGCACAGTAACCGGAATGATACCATCCGATGGTAAAGCAGTTTTCCGTTGTTTATCACCAGCTTGTGGCCGCCAAAGCCCGTTTTCTTCGACCTCACCGTATGAGTCAATGACTTCTTTTTCTATGGATAAAGCCAATGACTTCATTTATAGCATCAGAAGAATGCGTGTTAAAGGTGTCCAAGACGAGCATTGTATTGTCTATTTCTAAGTAACATCATGGACTTGGCGCGCCATGGAAGATTATAATATATATGTGCATTTATTAAGAGCCACTGTGTAATAATCAAGCATCTATAATAGCTGAGAAATTGTGAGTGAAGGACTTGGTCAAGATCCCTACACAGTTATCGTCTAAGTGGAGGAGGTTCGACTGGAATTTTCTAGTTACAAGGTGAGTCTTCTAACCAATCGGTTACTTGGATCCACAGTTTAACGGCAGCTCATGACACCATCGGCCGTTTCCGCCGACAAAGATTACTTTTTCCATATTACAGCTCATTTTTTTCGGTTACTGTTGTTGTCCAGAGTTTAACAACGTCTTAACCTTACGAATTCCAATGCCGTTGACGTCAACCTCACCTTATATTCAATCTGTGCAAGCGTTAAGAGGATCCAGCAATAGAAAGCGACTGACGAATTCGTAAGATCGTCTGAAGACATAATAGGGAGAGCTTTGCACTGTCGACGGTTTCACGACATCTAGCGACCACCGTTCAATGTTTTATTAGCTATGAGCCCCAATTTGACGAAAATTCTGAGCACGAAGCCAACCCAAAGAATTACGCAAAGGTGTTATTAGAATAATTTGTTCCCTTGATCCACTGGCAATGTCCGGTCGCGAATGATTGTAAACAGAGGGAAAACTGCCTACCATCTGTTGGCGCCTTCAGAAGGCTGCAATAACACAGCGTCGCTAAACTACGTATACACGAAAGAAACTCTCGACCATTGCCATGTCGTCCGGTGGTGCCAGTCTAAACAATGGATGAAGGAGGGCGACGCTGATTATCTTTCTCATGACAGAGCGTCGTTAAACAGGCACTAATCTACGAATAGAACTAAACTTTATTTGAATATAAGTTAAAGATCGAATTATTGGCCTTGGCGGCCAAAAGATATCGCTTAACAATAATATTAACATTATAGTGGTCGTCTGAGACACCTCTAAAACGCTTTCTTCCAAGGCTATAAATAAAGCCAATGCGTTTAATCAGTAGACCCTAATTGAGCTGTAATATGCCAAAACTAATCTTTGTCGGCGGAAACGGCCTATGTTGTCATAAGCTGCCGTTAAACTGTGGACACACACAATCAGTAGACAGAACTCTAAATATAGCGGGTAACGTCGACGTCAACGATCGGTAGCGACCACAAAATGATGATAAAGAATACGAAACTGCCAACCATCGGTCAATCGATGGAGGAGCTTTATAAATCTAATCTAATCTAATCTAATCTAATCTGAACATTTGTAAAGCGCGCTTCTCACAGCAGAGCTATTCAGAACCGCTCTCAGCGTGACAGGCCCGAGAAAAGAGAAAGGTCTTTAAGCAGCGAAGCGATGCCAGGGAGATCTCCTCCAGAATCCTGCTACGAATTGCAGGGGAAGGTCATTCCATATTGATGGACCCACTACAGCGAAAGCCCGATGCTGGGTTAATGAGGTTCGCGACCGAGGTACGAAAGATCAAGCCGGTCAGCAGAACGAAGAGGGCGAGAAGAACGTGCAGATAGTGGCTTACACATTAAGTCACAAAGGTACCTAGGAGCCAAAAATGCGTAATAATAATAATAATGATAGTAATGCTAAGTAGCAATAGGATAGTGCTTGCTTGTAGAGAGGGTTGAGCTTGAGTTGATTGACCCGCGGGCCGGGCTTTTCACAACCCTCCTCTAAACCAGCCCCAGTCATCTATCCCTCTAGGCAACTAACTCAAACAAACCCTCTGAAGGTGAGTACCTTCTGTCAACTGCTAAGGTTAACCAAACCCCCAGAAACTTACCCTTTCTCTACAGGTATCTTCAACGCCTCCACATGACCCGACCCGATACAGCTGCCCACATGACTGGGGTCATGCCCTTGTCGTCCGATCAGTCATAGTCCTTCCAAGTGACCTCCCTCAGGGCTCTCGTATCTCCCTTTCGAGAAGCATCGTGGAATCTCTCCGCTGATGACATTACAGTCCAACGAAGGAAACTGTAAAATAAAACCAGTTTACACTGTAATTAGAAAATACTAGCGCATATTTAGAAAATACTAGCGCATATTTAAAACCAATCGTTAAAGGAAAAAAATCAACATTTTCATAAACATACCACATTATGTACACAAAGTCTGAGACAGACAGACTGACAGACAGACAGACACACAGACGAACAAACAGACTGGGATGGAAGTACATGTAGATCTGTTATCCGACAAGCAGGCATGGAGAGAGAGGCGCAACGCTGATTCCTGCTCTTCCCCTTCTCCCTCTCTTCGCTCCAAATCCTAAACATTTGTCTGACTCTTTTGACCTTCACCTGGTTCAGATTAAATACCAGTCCATCAATGTTGTTTTGACTGAGCGCCTGTAAATGAGGTCGGAACAGAACTTGTTAGGGCGCTGTATAAATCTGGTGAGGGAATTAGACGTCAACGGCATTTGCTAGCCGTAAGATGTCGCTGAATAATGGATAATGCTTTGTTCTCATTAGACACCTTTGAAAAGCTCTTACCGCGGGTATAAAATCAGCGATTTCGATTTATTTCAGAATGAAATGTATAGGTTAGTTAAGATAATTAACAAAGGAAAAATTTTGTAAATGGTGAATGGTTTTGTATCTTACTTAAATCTGTAAATATGTGAAGGTCTTTTACTAAAACATTGTTATTATGCAATTATATACTGTGTTGCAATGTAAAAGAGTACTTTTAACAATTATAATACATGTATGCTTTGTTGGTTAATGGAATTTTTATTATGTGTGTTAGATACATGAACAGTTTAAAAGAATACTTTAAACAATTATAATACATGTATACTTTTTTGGATAATGAACATTTTTATTATAGTGTTTTTGTAAGATACATGAACAGTTTAAAAGAATACCTTAATCAATTATAATACATATATGCTTTGTTAGTTAATGAAATTTGTCAGTACATAATTATCATTGACAGTATGAGATGAGCTACTTTATGTTGCAAAAATATTGAATATTAGTGAAATTGTAAAGCTCCGTCTGACACCTTTAATAGTGTCGTTCGGATGCTATAAGTTTCTGGTTATGATTGTATTGTATATTTTCTGCATTGTCGTCAACGGCCTTTGATGTCATAAGACGACGTTAAACTGTGGTTATAATAATAATCGCTATCTTTATCGACATCCAGCACTGTGGCTACGTTGGAAGCACCCTGAAACAACAAAGCCGAGCTCCAAGAAAACAGCTGAACGGGGACATAGAGAAATCTGAATGGCAGGGACAAGGGTTGGGGAGTGAGCTTGCAGCAATTCCCAAAGCCCCCAAAGCAGCTCTAAGAATGAAAACAGTAGCTAACAATGCAAAACTATTTTATATATGTGATTAGAGACAACATTTTTATATCTTACATACTGTGTAAGGGGCCATCATTGTTTTTTTAGTAATGAGCACTCCCCAAACTCCAATTAACAATAGCATAGCTCTATATCAATTTGATCTAATCGCTGTATTATGATTGGAGGAACGGTGAGAACTGTTAATAAAATAACTCCACACTTGTTTTAAGTGTGATATTCACCCTGTTAGAAAAAGCAGCGTCACTGTTCCGTAATTACGCTGATGGCTAACTTCACGGTTTAGTATTTGCTGCGCTCGATGGCAAAGTGATCGCCTAAAGTAAAAGAAGAAGAACGTTCTACATTAGCTGTACTTTGCCATACGAATGGTGAGAAGTATTCAAAAATAATTTCTTTCGACGTCAATGGCCTTTGTTGCAATAAGATGTTTGTTCAACTCTGGATCCATAATCACTACAGACTGTGGATGGATGGATCCACAGTTTAACGGCAGCTTATGACAACATAGGCCGTTTCCGCCGACAAAGATTAGTTTTTGGCATATTACAGCTCAATTCGATACTACAGACTGTACGGATACAAAATGCTTATAAGGTGAAGTCGATTTCAAGGGTTGTGGTAGCCAAAACGTAACATGCAGTTAAACACCGTTTACTACACATCGCTTGTCTCAATGACATTGGCCGAACCTGATCAGTTTGCCTGTCTATTGATTCTGTTTTGACTGAGCGCCTGTGAATAAGCTCGGTTTGTTCTATGGTTTGGAGGATTTGCAGGCTCTCCTGGCTGTCTGCCTCCTGAGGCTTTGACCCTTTAATACAATGCATGTTTATCGACTTTGTTTCTTCTGAGCTCCAATGAATAATCTCGTTCTCGCCAGTTTGCTGCTTTGGACGCTGAATAAATCTCGAGATTACGTTTATTCTGTTAAGGTAAATTTGACGTCAACGGCATTAAAAATCGCAAGATGTCGCAAAACAATGGATTATGCGATTTCCTAAATAACACCTTTAAAACGCTTACAACCGAAGCTATATATATAGGTCAAAGCATATAATTGTTGTCTTATATAATGTGTTTCGCATTTAAATAGTGAGATATGTAGAAAGTTACTGCTTTCGGCGGAAACGACCTTTTATGCCATAATATAAGATGTCGTTTAACTCTTAACGTTAATTTATTAATTTATCTAATTAATTCTTGTTAATTTAATTGTCAGATCCCTCCCTGGTCTCTCTTAACGCAACGTATTTCTCAACGGGCCCACGGAGGCCGCAAGATTGCGCTAAAAACTAATACAAAATGAGCTGATGTTTACTTACTAAACGGTTATGACATGTCTTAATGAGTTTCACTGAGCCTGATTACCTTAACTGCCTATCGACTCTGTTTTGATTGAGCGCCTGTGACTAAGTTCGTTCCCTCTATTTAGCTTTATCGGGCGCTGTAGAAATCTCGAGATTATTATTACGATTTATGCATAGGCTACATACACTACTCTGGCAAGGCAAGGTCAACGTTAGACTACAGCAGATCCGGAAAAACCGTCAGATTTTGCTATAGAAAGAACAATGCGACTGTGTCGTAAGACACCTTTGAAACGCTCTCTGCCGTCTGAATAAATTGTGACACTGTTTTCGTTAACGATGCACATAAGAAGAGCTGTAATATGCCTAAAACTAATCTTTGTCGGCGGCAACGGCCTATGTTGTCATAAGCTGCCGTTAAACTGTGGATCCAATCCATTATCCAGTTAGCGATGGGATAAAGTTGCATGTAATTGTAAGGTGAACTCGACATGAAAGGCTCTTCTAGCCAAACGTAACGGTTGAGCACTGTTTGCTACTAATTGTAAACTTTAAATAACTAAAGCGTCACTTCGAAGCTAAGCCCAGGGAGCCAGCTTATTCACGAGCGCTGCATCGTTTCAGAGGATTTGTTCAAGGAATTCTCTTGTCTCATATCTCGGCGGCTGTGATGGAGATTGTTCATCTTAACCTGCCAATTGATTCTCTTTGCGAAATATCAAATGTCCAGATACCTACAATAGGTCAATGATTTCATCAGGAAGCCATGAGTAACTTCAGAAATGGTATTTGGAATGGATTTAGATCAGTTCTCGAATGGTGAATTTAAGGTGCATATGAAATATTCATGTGACTGGCACTGCCAGAGTACGAGCAGTGGCGGAGTTTATTACGACTAATGAGAATCAGGATTCAAAGGCTGCATTATTACAAAGGTGGCTGCTTCGTACTTGGTAACGAGCCAATTCAATTGGTGGCTTTTTTCTGTGAACTACGTAAGATTTCGAGATGTAATGAATTTATTTAGCATAAGTGTTTAAACCACAGCGCATCAAGCGATGGCGCATCAAATCCAATTCGCAATCAGGACAGAAAGAAGCAGACTATGGTTGACAAAGGAATTTGATATTTAGGTATATTAAACAACACGAACTTTGAGGAATGTTCAATATAATTTCTGCCGACATCAACGAACTTTGTTGCCATAAGATTTCGTTAAACTCTGGATCCTATCCTAATTTTAAAAAGTCTTAAGTTGTGAACGAGATGACATAAGAGACTGAGCAGAGAGAGAACAGATACAGGGAAGGAATTCCATAATCTACACCAAGCAACCAATGTAACGAGACTTTTGTGATAGACGTTTATTATAGCTACATCGCTACCGCTGCTTTATCATCACCTACGGAACAGAGACAGCGACCCTAGGCTTGTCAAACCTCTGTCCAGTTTAAAGGGTCACTCCTCGGCACAGCACAGCGTACAGACGTCATGGGACCACTTCAATCAATCGACGCCAGGTGGAGACAATACTTGGTCAGTTTATGTCGAATGAATTTACTGATTTTGACCTTGGATTGATGGGACAAAGTGGAAGATTGGTTCAGTGGTTGCCTTGTAACGTGAAGAGTAGGGGTTCAATTGAATGTTATCTAAGATTTGAGGGCCTCTGTAAGCAGTATTGTTTAGAACACTCGCACTGTAACCCGAAGAGTGCGTGTTCGTTCCTCCTCCTCTGAGTTAGTTACTGTGTAGGGAATTTGAGCAAATCCTTCACTCAAAGCTGTTCAGCGCCCAAGATGATGCTTGGTCATTAGACAGTGCCGCCAAATAAATGCACACATAAAACTATATTATGATTTTTCATCGTACGTCAATCCAAAGATATCAATAAATAATGGATAATACGATGCTCGTCTTAAACACCTTTAACACGCATTCTCTCCAGTTTATAAATCCAGCTATTACTTTAAATCGCGATATTATTACACTCATGATGCTACAATCACAGGAAAGGTCGACGTAAACGGTCCTTGGCGGCCACAAAATGATGATAATATAAGTTTACTTCACCAACCCGAATCCAAAGATTACCTCCAACAGTAACTAACCCAAATTACCCCGATGACTAAAAACCTGAACAGGCACCGAACAAGCACCGTTCCTAGAAGCGCAGCCGGTTTTATGGGAGCTTCCTGGAAGGCAACTGGAAAGCCAGCCAATCAGAGAAGGAGCCCAGCCCAGGTTACCACTACTTTGCCTGTCAGAGATAAATGCTTAGCCAATGCCAGGCAAGCCCACACTTCCAGCCTTAGTTGGAATTGTAATGCCTAACCCAACATGCCAACAAACAAGCAGGCTCTATGGGACAAACCCCTTTTGGAACAGACTGTCAAGAGATTGTTTCAAGACACAATGGACCCATACAACACCGCGCGATTGAAAGCTGTCTCGTCACCACACGCCAGCGACTGGCTACATGCCTTACCAATAACAGCATGTGGGTTGAGACTGGACAACGAGGACGTTCGGGTGGCGGTCGGCTTGCGCCTTGGGGCCACAATATGTGAACCACACATATGTGCTTGTGGAGCCCGAATCGACGCCAGAGGCAGCCATGGCCTGTCCTGTTCTCTCGGCTTCGGCCGAATTGCCAGACATAACACAATCAATGACATTATACACCGCTCCCTTTTGAAGGCAGGGATTCCGTCAATAAAGGAACCACCAGGTCTACTACGCACGGACGGCAGAAGACCAGACGGCCTGACAATGATTCCATGGCGCGCGGGTCGTCATCTGGTGTGGGACGCGACGGTGGTAGATACCCTTGCTCCATCATACGTCCAGGCCACGGCAGCGACGGCGGGCGCGGCAGCCGAGATCGCCACGGACAGGAAAATGACCAAGTACAATGCACTCTTAAACACGCACTTTTTCGTGCCTCTAGCTCTCGAGACCTTAGGTCCAATTAACACCACTGGCCAAAACTTTATATCAGATCTAGGTCGTAGTCTGACGCTGTCCACAGGAGACAAGAGAGAGACCTGCTTCTTGCTGCAGCGTCTCTCTATAACTGTCCAGCGGTTCAACTCGGTGGCTTTCCGCGGCACTTTAGCGGAGCCAGACCTTAGGGAGATGTGACACTAACGGCACTTATGACGCTCATTTTAGACAGCTACTGCATCCTTGTCTATTGTAGCTTTCAGTATTGATGTTGATTGATGGAGAGAATAAATACAGTTATAATAAAAAAAAAATAATAATAATAATAATAATAATAATAATAATAATAATAATAATAATAATAATAATAACAATAAAATGACAATAATTACGAGCATGAGAATGGTGATGACAGTGAACCTGCTTTATGATCAATCGTACTGCCCACCTGAATTTTTTAATGCTCGTATCTTTTTCCAATTTAAGGCTCAAAATCAAATGATTATCCAATCTATATTCATTATGGTACTCCATGGACTGAAACTCTTCTCAGACATATAATATGTAAATGCGCAACGATTGTGTTAATAGAAACAAGCCACTTTGTACAATGTAACTGTAATTTGAACATCTGTTAATGAATGCCAAGTTCACTAAGGCGCACAGATATAGTTAAACACAGGCATGTAGTACTTCGATGGATGTCGCCAGGAATAGCAAGTCTTTGAAGGTGCATTGCTATTACATCCCCAAACTTCACGTCGGTACGGGTAAAACCGGGTACACCCGTACCCGTAATGCTCCTACCCGTACCCGACCCGACCCGTGAAATGCTTACCCGACCCGTACCCGACCCGCGGGTACGGGTCGGGTACGGGTAAACCCGCGGGTACGGGTATACCCGCAGACCCCTAATGTATATGTATGCACTATGCATGAGAGTATGTATGCGTGTGTTTGTGTGTTTATGTATGTACATATGTACGTATGTACGTCTCTCTATCTGAATATCTGTCTGTCTGTCTGTATGTCTGTCTGTCTGTCTGTATGTCTGTCTGTCTGTCTGTCTGTCTGTCTGTCTCTGTCTGTCTGTCTGTCTGTTGACTGGGTCCTTCCCCATCCCTCCCCCATCTGACTCCATCTGACTCATCACATCCTCCTCTGCACCCGACGCACCGTCCGGCATTTTTCTAGCGCCCGATTTCCACCCGGCTTATCTTCTCAGTTGACGGAGTCATGCAATCGAGACAAAGGAAGGACGCACAAAGACAGAGAGACTGACAGCAGGCAGCACCAGCAGGACCCAGAGACGGACAGTATAGTATACTATGTCTTCTGTTGTGTGTTTCTTTGCGTGCAGATGTGACGCCCGAGGACAGCGGGAACTACACGTGCGAGATAAGGGGACCGAGATCGACCGTCTTAGCCTTCGTCGTCCACTCCCTGGCCGTGCTCTGTAAGTCGACGGTCGACACCCACCGCTCCCCATCGCCCCTCAAACATCCCATGAGCACGCATAACACAGAGAGAGATACACAGACAGACGCACAGACAGACGCAGACATAGACAGAGACATAAGCACACAGACATACGCTGACACAGACAGACTCACGCAAACGTACGTAAACATAGACAGACAGACAAAGACATACGCAGACATAGACAGAGACAGACGCAGACATAGACAGAGACAGACGCAGACATAGACAGAGACAGACGCAGACATAGACAGAGACAGACGCACACAGACATACCATACATGGACAGACACACACACAGACATAGATAGACAGACAGACAGACAGACAAAGACATTACGCAGACAGACAGAGACATACACAGATACAGACAGTCTCACGCAGACGTACGTAAACAAAAACAGACACAAACAGGCATACGAAGACAGAGACAGACACACATAGCCATGCTCACACATAGAAAATCGCAATCACAATCATACACTCAGGAACACATCAAGACCCACAGACACACGCAAGCAGAGATCAACACAGGCATACGCAAGTGACCTTACAGTTCCGTGGCTCTATTTTGTAAGTCATTGCGCTGTTTGCTTGAGTGGCCCATGGGACATCTTAACTTAGAATACGCAAGCACTCCGAGATCTTATCACAAATGGACGGACGGAAGGACGGATGGAAGGACGAAAGGACGGACGGACGGACTTAAGAAAGGAAACACGAAAGGACTGATAGACGGACGAATTAACGGACGGACTAACGGACGGAAGGACGGACGGATGGACGGACAAACGGACGGACATAGTTACAGTCTTGCAGAGACAAATAATATACGTGTGGAAAATTGTAATAACGCGAGTAACGAACTAATCATAAACCCGTAGGCATCGTCACCATCTTCATCATTGTCGTTGTCGCTGTCATGATTAGCATCGTTGTAATAATCACTTTCGTCATCACAAACATCTTCAACAAAATCATCACCATCATCGTCATCGTCGTCGTCATCATCATCATCATCATCATCATCATCATCATCATCATCATCATCATCATCATCATCATCATCATCATCATCATCATCATTTCTACCGTCACTATTATTATCCCCGTTGTTTTCTTTGCCGTTGTCATTGTTCTGAATCCAATTGTTTCCTCTCTTTGTCTACTCTCTGGCCCGTGCAAAGCCGGTAATAGGCCCTGGCCAGATGGGAAATGTAGACCCCATTAATTTCAAACTGCTCAATAACTATTTTGCTAATCAATCAGTGATATGATTTCTGTATATAATACAAATGTACATGATGTACTTTGCATTAATTAGGGTATGAGAATATATTTTATCTGCATTAATTTTTATGCTAAAGGATTCCCTCTCCATTTTGACTCTTTATCAGGGTGAGTAGGCCCCTCAAAATCGAGGCCCTTGCCAGCTGCTCCCCCCCAAACCCTCTATGTTCTGGCCTGTCTACTGATTTTTCATCTATGCGATCGCGATTTGTTCACCCATTTCAAAGTCGGCGAGTTCATAGCTCTAAGTCAGGATTCGTCTTCGATTTCCTCATAATATTGGAATCGTGTCGAAACAAAAATCCTCGAAATGACCTTGTTCTAATTTTTTTAAAGCGCCCGTCGAACGGATATATCTGGAAGTGGACAACACGACAGGCGACACCAACCTCCTCTTGCTTCACGATTACCATCACGAAATGCACGCTACACCTAGCGACGATTCCACGAACCGTCTCCTCTTCCTGGAAGGCATCTCTCGGAAGATACGCTGCGTCGGCGTTGGCGGATACCCGCTTCCCGAGATCCGAGTCTTCCTCGGGAGTAAGGAAATCACGGGAATGTTCCAGCTGACGTCATCCGTTTCGTTGGAGGGCGATCGTGGAATGAGACTCATCAAGTATCGAACGGAAAGGATGACGGATCATTTGGCATTCACTGCGCATGACGACGAACTGCCAATCAGATGTGACGTCACAGTGCCCGGCATTTCAGCCAATCGTACACACGTTACCATCAACGTATTGCGTAAGTTTTTGGCTCTGCCAGTTCTGGCTGACTTCACGGCTTCGAGGATATTTCCCCTTCCCCGGACATTACTACTCTCGGACATTTTTCATTCCCTCGAACATTCCCCTTGATCATTTACCAAGCATAAATACTGGGGGAAATGTCCGGATACCCGACTGCGTTTAATTGAAGAAGTTAGGGCTGCGTTATACACAGTGAAGAGTCTTTGAATGGTTGGGTAGTAGTAGTAGTTTCAGTTTATCTACACTGTGTGAATCACACAGTGTCGTTAAACTGAAACTACTACTACTACCCCTGGAGGAAGAGCGACGCTAATGGTCTTTGTTATCACACAGTGTGATAGCAAAGACCATTAGCGTCGCCCTCAGGCTTGGGACTGGCATTGTCAGAGTACAAACAGTGGCGGAGTTGAATGGGTGAGTTGGCGTGTTTTGGGTGAGTGAGTGGGTGGAT
>JACEVL010000362.1:830000-847500 GCA_020284085.1 Aporrectodea caliginosa | reverse complement strand
GAATGTTATTATACAGGTAGCCGGTCAGCCAAAGAGGTGCTACAGCCCGAACCGCCTGGAAATCTCGCCCTGAACGATGGCAGTAAAGAAAGCGACTCGACCTTCGCCAGGTCTGCCTGTCCAGACCCCGATCTTCCACGGTCTCTTCGGGTGATGACGTCAATCCTAACTCAGATGCTAGTATCTCGGTTCGT
Source organism: Aporrectodea caliginosa (assembly GCA_020284085.1). NCBI lineage: Eukaryota > Metazoa > Annelida > Clitellata > Crassiclitellata > Lumbricidae > Aporrectodea > Aporrectodea caliginosa. Next base: position 847,306 of record JACEVL010000362.1, on the reverse strand, counting down.
CTGCCAATGGTTGACGTGAAAACGCGGAGTATTGTCAGCAGAACTGTTCCCCAGTGGTTTCCGATTGAAGGGCCTTCCAGGTGAAGGCAGGATCAGAAGGAGTGCTGTGGTCCTACGGAGTGTCATGGACCATGGAATGCTACCATCTGAAGCGGGTATTTAGGATCTTGGTATCGAGTTGCTGTGAGTGGAAAGCGTCCAAGGCTTTGGGATGACGGTGTTTATACTTGAATCGACTTAGACGATAGGTCGGTTTTGAACTGAAGGTTTGCTGGTCCAATGCGTTATCACGGTTATCTGTTGGTTCAACTAGTCACACAATCTATTGAATTTGAACTGAAAGCTTGATGATCTAAAACACTGGCATAGCTAGCTGGGCTGAATCTTGGTTCAAATGATCACAATCTGTCGATTTGAACTGGTTTTCTGGTCCAACACTTTGTCACGTTAACCAGGTTCAACTAGGTTCACATAAGAGGTCTGCGGGTAGAGCAGACCCCTAGTTCACAGTCAATCGGTATTTGGCTGAAAGCTTGCGGATCCAAGCACTGGGTTGAATCGTGATTCAAGTAATCAAATCTTTCGATTTTGAACTAAGAATTTCTACTTGACCGCAATATCATGGTCAAAGTCTCTATAAACAGCCTAGAGGTAGTTGGACATGATCAGTTAGAGAAGGTAGAAGGATAGACATCAGAAGGATAGTGAAATAAAACCGAGTTTGGTTCAACAGCGATATGAAGTGGTGGCTAGGAAGATTTTAGTACGCATATGCATCAGCTAACTGAAAATGTCTCTTCCTTCATTTCGTCAAAATCAGTCGACTTGGAACTTAGAGCTTGCTGGTCGATCACACTGTCACGGTTGAATGGGGCAACTATTGGTTGTGTTCTTTATCAATTAAAAGTTTGCTGGTGCAACGTTTTGCAAGATCTCTGACACACTCAAGCGGAGGAATTTTTGTACAAAGACCTATGACTCTTCCCACCGCTATAGTTAACAAGTGGCCAGCGTTTGTTGTTCAATGCGTGGAGGATGAAGTTCGTTTTCAACTTGCACACTTGCAGAAATAATTGTATAATTGCATGATCATATGTAAATGAATATTTACTGGATATATATTTGTAATGCACGTCTATTGTATGAGTCTATATTTAAAGATAAAGAAATGTTCATGCAAGGAGTCGTTTCTGGACAATAACAGTTACTGTGCCCCGAACACATTGTTCTGCAATTACGGTTGTGAGTCATGCCAAGTCCATGCGTTATATGAAAATGTATCTGGATTTCCATAAACAACTTGAATATGAGTAAGATAAATTTTGAAATCCTCACCATGAAAGACAAAGTCAAACGGGAAAACATGTATTAAGGAATTAGACTCGTTTAGTATCGTTCTAGGCATTCGCCAGGTGGCGAATGGCGTTTAAATACCGACTCAAACAGTAAGTAATTCCATTCTACCTTAGCATAAGTAAACTCGTCTTAAAATAGCAGAAAGTCAAGAAACTTATTGCGATACCGTGACCACTCGCCAGAGGCGCCACTGACGCTGAAAGGGGCGACATGCACTGAAACCAAAGGGACCCGTATGCCATGGCACACGGGCACATATATGTAATGTAATGTAAATCTTCAAACATTTCTCACCGCCCATAAAAGCCACGTCTATGAAGACCCACTTGTTAACTCCACCACTACCCTACCTGTGGTAGTGCCAGTCCCAAGCGTGGAGAAAGGAGGAGGGCGACACTAATCATCTTTGTTATGACACAGTGTCGTTAAACAGCAACCAAGCGACCCACTTATTCACCGACGCCATTCATTGGCTAGTCCGACATTGGTCTCCGCTTTGACAACGACAGCAGTACTGTAGTCAACCCAACCTAATAATATTATTTTATCCGAACCTTTTCCGAAGGATTCTTCAAAACACAAGATCATGTCGCTAAAACCACTGTTACTCAACGCGTGTACAAATGACCAATCGTGCTGCCAAGATTGTGTACATCACGAAAATAAAAGCCGATCATCTGCGAGACAAGTTATTTTGGTGATTGACGTCTCGCAAATGCAAACGCGTCTGAGTCTGCTTATGTTAGTTAGTGAGTAAGTAAATAAGTAAGTAAGTAAGTAAGTAAGTAAGTAAGTAAGTAAGTAACTTAGTAAGTAAGTAAGAAAGCAAGTAAGTAAGTAAGTAAGTAAGTAAGAAAGTAAGTAGGTAAGAAAGTAAGTAAGTAACTAAGTAAGTAAGTAATTAAGTAACTAAGTAAGTAAGTAACTAAGTAAGTAAGTAAGTAAGTAACTAAGTAAGTAAGTAAGTAAGTAACTAAGTAAGTAAGTAAGTAAATAAGTAAGTAAATAAATAAATAAATAAGTAAGTAGGTATATTCTTTATTAACCAATTGCTGATCGCACTTTGGTGTACGGACATCTAACAAACACTGCCTAAAAGTATACAGTAGCTAGTATTACAGTGATGTAATGATCACAACAGGTGACATGAATGCGCTTTAAAGTATGTTGACTTTAGCGTCGTGTCTCTTCGATCATCCACCTTGAATATCCTTCCTCTAGATCTACGTATCATTCAGGCAGAAACGCTATAACTACCTTACACCAACACTTGGGAACTTTATAAATTGCTTACTTGTAACCATAACCATAACCATCCATTTATTGCTCCAAACATTGACAAAGTAACATTTCGTTGTACAAAGAACAAAGATCTGTTGGTCGCTAAAGGGAACCCAGAAGGGACCAAAGTCCCGCTGGTTAGGGCCACCTATACACATAGTCTGATTCTAGATGGTTAACAGAGGTTATCTAATATAGCTACATGTATATAGGGCTATGATATAATAAGTATCTAGTACATGTACAATTATTAACGTACTACATGTAGTACAAAGTATTCAACCTTAACTAAAAAAAACACAAACAGAATGGGGGATTAGAACTCAACTAATCGTTCTGATGAATTATCCATTGTATATTGTATTGTATTGTATTTGAACACTTGTTAATTTGTTATAGCGCCCCTACCAGATTGCGTATATACTGTATGAAGATCCGTTATACGAATGTTTAGAACGACAATGAGTCAGACAATCAGAAAATAAGTGAGTGAGTGAGTTAGTGAATGAATGAATGAATGAATGAATGAATGAATGAATGAATGAATGAATGAATTAATTAATTAATTAATTAATTAACTGTAACAACTGACAACAACGACTTCAGCGCAAATATGTTTGCAGCCACAAATATCGCCCATCTCGTCAACACAATTTTGGGAGTGGAGACAATGGCGGCGCAAGAGCAGGGCAAGCCAGGGCCCTGGAAAAAAGCTTTTGCTCCGGTCTTGCCCTACTACACGGCTGCCAGAATGTCTGCCCTGCCGAGAATTTATTTGGGGCATAAATCGCCCTCTGCACTGGTTACTTGCGTGACTGCTCTGGCTATGCCCAGGTAACAAAAAATGTCTGGCGCCTCCTCTGAGTGGAGAGAAGGACGAACCCAGAAGAGTTAAGAGGATCTGAATTAAGATTTTGGTTTATGTAGGCAAAAATCTTGACGAGCTTAGTCAACATCTCTCTTAGCGTGCCATCGGTTGATGCCTTGTGCTGCAGACACCGGCGTAGCAGTAGTGGTGGTGGTAGTAGTAGTAGTAGTAGTAATAGTAGTAGTAGTAATAGTAGTAGTAGTAGTGGTAGTGGTAGTGGTAGTGGTAGTGGTAGTGGTAGTGGTAGTGGTAGTGGTAGTGGTAGTGTAGTGGTAGTGGTAGTGGTAGTGGTAGTGGTAGTGGTAGTGGTAGTGGTGAGTGGTAGTGGTAGTGGTAGTGGTAGTGGTAGTGGTAGTGGTAGTGGTAGTGGTAGTGGTAGTGGTAGTGGTAGTGGTAGTAGTAGTAGTAGTAGTAGCAGCAGCAGCAGCAGCAGCAGCAGTAGTAGTAGTAGCAGAAGAAGAAGTGGCCCATAAATAATAATAATAATAATAAGACGATTTCTATAGCGCCGTAGCACAGCCGAGGCCGAAGGAAAGGGCGCGAAAATAAACTTTGTAGCACGAGAAAACTAAAGTAGGCCTAAATCACGAGCTCAAAACATAGGACTGGCTGCGGCCACAGTCGGCTCATATAAATGACCTTTCTCAAGGCTCTGGAGTCTCTAATGAACAGAATAACGAACTAAAGCACAACCGGCCACACTAGTAATCTCATCCGATCCAGGTTAATAACTTCTAAATGAGACTACGGGATTAAGTCATTACGAAATTAAATAACTACATGACTACGAGACAACGCGACTACATGAACATGATCACGATAATATACTTTGTGACATCTTCTATAATTACTGAGCTAAGTAATTATGAGACTAGGCTATACACGATTACTCCACTACGAGATTAAATAACAACGTGACCCCGAGTCGACGTTACTACGTGTACTAGAGGTCTGCGGCCTGCGGGTAGAGCATTTTTCCTACCCGACCCGTACCCGTAACACAGAACCGTTGCCCGTACCCGTACCCGACCCGTACTCAAAATTACTACCCGACCCTACCCGTACCCGCGGGTATACCCGTACCCGTAAAATACCCGTCACGTCATTAGCACGCCTTCCGTAGTCCCTGTCCCTACCAGACCAATAGGCTTACAACTCAGCATGTAGTTATAATAATAAATAGGCGGATGATGATGATGATGATAGTAGTAGTAGTAGTAGTAGTAGTAGTAGTAGTAGTAGTAGTAGCAGCAGCAGCAGCAGCAGCAGCAGCAGCAGCAGCAGCAGCAACAGCAACAGCAGCAGCAGTAGTAGTAGTAGTAGTAGCAGCAGCAGCATTAGCAGCAGCAACAGCAGTAACAGCAGTAACAGCAGTTGTAATAATAATAGGCAGTCAACTTATGGAACCTGTCACTTGGAACTGTTGTGCTGTCTCCATTGCATTGTGCATTTTATCTCCGTGGTCTACTTTATATACTGTCACCTAGAACGCTAAGTAATTGCTACTTGTACGTTGTAGACTCGGTCAGGCCCATTGCGCGCCTACATTCTCTATTATGTGTAACGGTGACACTGTAACCGCAAAACTTCACGTCGGTACGGGTAAAACCGGGTATACCCGTACCCGTGATGACCCTACCCGTACCCGACCCGACCCGTGAAATGCGTACCCGACCCGTACCCGACCCGCGGGTACGGGTCAGGTACGGGTAAACCCGCGGGTACGGGTATACCCGCAGACCCCTAACGTGTACATGACCATGATCATTTATTTTTTGACATTTTCCTGCAGAGTTAAGTTATTTTCAGATCACACGATTATGGGGCGCGGTGGTGTAGGGGTATGTTCGGTGCCTTGCAGCCGGAGGGATGCGGGTTCGAATCCACCTCAAGCCGCCGCGTAGGGACCCTGGGCAAGTCCTTCACTCGCAATTGCTCATGCGCTTCGGCGTGAAACTCCGATTCAGCGTCCGCGCTGTAGTCGGGAGCGCCTCTGAGTAGAAATCTCAAAAGGGCGCTATAACAAGTGCTCATACATACATACATCACTACGAAATTACATTACTATGTGACAACGGGAGACGTGACTACGTGAACATGATCACGATCATTTACTTGTTTGACATCTTTATCACTGAGTTAAGTATTTACGAGACTTCACTATTACATCACTACGAGATTAAATAACTACGCGACTACGGGACGACGTGACTGTTGAGTTACGTAATTACGAGACTACATGACTACGTCATTCCTAAGTGACCATGAGACGACGTGACTTAATATCAGCCATGTATGAAGTCTTTTCGTCTGCATGTTGTTGATAGATGGCAGCACGGTTTGTTTTCGTTTCTTAGCCTATGGAGAAGTGTGCGTCTTTGAGAAGTGATGAGGCTAAGAGGGCACTTATCTCTGTGACAACATTTTTACCTCTTCAGCTTTTCATTTAGTCTCTTATCGTTACCGTCAAATTATCTTCACGTCCGTCACCAGCGTTCCCAGGTGGGTCACGATGAAGCGGACCAACACTCATGACGGTAAATCTCAGGTGTCAGGAATTAATGACAGCTGCAAGAATAGATCTTAATTCAATTAAGGCTGAATATATCTGAATACATATGACTGAACATTATATATATATATATATATTAGGGTGTGTCTTATTTTCCAACTTTGGATTTCTCAAAGTCTCACCCCCTAAACTTGTTCCGTTGGTCAAATTAATAGCTTGTACAAAATTTTAGTCAATTTGGTTAACATTTAGAGGTCGCTCAACAGAGTTGAATTTCTTGGGGTAGGCCTATGCATGTTTTCGGTCTTCAACACAAACTACGCAGTACAAATAGGAGTTCAATAATAAAATTTAGATTTTTTTTGCTTCTACCTATTTATTTCTTTTGTATTTTACTTATCTGTTTTGTTCAACAATAATAATAAAATATTATTGTTATAATTAATAATAATAATAATAGCAATAATAATTATAATAGAGATTCGAGTGCCATAGTTCGTATAAAATCGATAAATGAGAGAAACAATTCAGAAGCACTGTATGATTGTGATATTTACTTCCAATCCTCCATACTAACCTACAAGGAGCTGTTGGTGGACTCACAACACCTGCAAGCTGTAGAAAGAGGGCACGAGTTAACATTATGACAGCCAGTGTTTGTGTGTAAGAGTGTGTGTATGTGGGTGTGTCAATTTGTGTAAGTGAGGGTGCGTGTGTGTGAATGTGAGTGTGTTTGCGTGAGTGAGTGAGTTTATATGCGTGTGTGCTTGTGAGTGAATGTGTTTTTGTGTGTGAATGCGTGTGAGAGTGTGTGAATGTGCGTGTGGGTGTGTTTGTGCATATGTAACCTTTGTTTTTCTGTCTGGTATTTGGATATCTGAAATTGCCGTAGCAATACTTGATGCACGATGTTCGTAACAAGCCACGTCCCAATTACATGTGATTTAAATGTATATAATGCATCTGCAGTTCTGCACGTTTGTAATATGCACGTTGTGGTCTTCGCAGAGGCAAATAGATGCATGTTTGTTTATTAGACATGTTTGAATGCATGTGCGGTATGTATGAATCTATGTAAGTATGGATGGATGGATGGATGGATGGATGGATGGATGGATGGATGGATGGATGGATGGATGGATGGATGGATGGATGGATGGATGGATGGATGGATGGATGGATGGATGGATGGATGGATGGATGGATGGATGGATGGATGGATGGATGGATGGATGGATGGATGGATGGATGGATGGATGGATGGATGGATGGATGGATGGATGGATGGATGGATGGATGGATGGATGGATGGATGGATGGATGGATGGATGGATGGATGGATGGATGGATGGATGGATTTATAGACTATATGTATTCTATATATGTGTCCATGTATGCACGTACGTATGGATGTATGTATGTGTGTACGTATGTTTGTATGTTTGTATGTATGTGTGTACGTGTGTATTTATGTATGTATGTATGTATGAATTAATTAATTAATTAATTTATGCATTGCTATGTGGATGTTCAAATAGACGCATTGATCAATGCATGTTAGCCTTTGTGAATGCATGTATAAACACACGCACATGCATGCGCTGGCTAAAACTTGACACGACATCGAAGCGCGCGACGCGTTGACCATTTATCTATCGCCACGATCACCAAAGCCCACAGTACTGTACACACACGGCGCACTATCAGCACCGATCCCTTTTGACACCGTCTTAGCGACTGACTGACTCCATACTACTCCATATGGCGGCTCCTGGGAGCACGGATTCCCAAGACGGTAGTGCCATCCGCTTTGCACTCGGCTGCTGAGACTGGCAGCTGCTGTCCGCATCTTGATTCAGTGGCGTCATCTTTCGATCGAGATAGTAGCACTTCTGTTTTGCGGACTCGCTGGGAATCCAATTTCTCTAAAGGCGTCACTGTCGCTTCTGGAGTTTAGCTGCGGACGCTGCTTCTGGACGATATCTAAAACTGTTGAAGGGAACAAAGAGGCGAAGGCGTAAGTGATTTAGTTCTTGATTTTGCGTGGGTGGTAATGAAGACGTTTGCGTGCAAATGCGTAATTTTTATTGTGACGGTTTTTTATTTTTATTTTTAAAACGGTGACGGTGACCGTCACCTGAGCTCAATATGTTTTAGCGACGTCACAGGTATTTTTGGTTTGAAGCAAGTTCAAGCAACGACAATTAAAGGTGATATATTCTTGCAATTAACGGTGGTATGTTCTTGCAATTAACGGTGGTATATTCTTGCAATTAACGGTGGTATATATTCTTGCAATTAACGGTGGTATATTCTTGCAATTAACGGTGGTATATTCTTGCAATTAACGGTGGTATATTCTTGCAATTAACGGTGGTATATTCTTGCAATTAACGGTGGTATATTCTTGCAATTAACGGTGGTATATTCTTGCAATTAACGGTGGTATATTCTTGCAATTAACGGTGGTATATATTCTTGCAATTAACGGTGGTATATTCTTGCAATTAAAGGTGGTATATTCTTGCAATTTACGGTGGTATATTCTTGCAATTAACGGTGGTATATTCTTGCAATTAACGGTGGTATATTCTTGCATACTTAACTATAGCTATGCTGATAGATGCCTACTTGTTAACTTACTTACGTATTGCTTGATATCGTATAAATTGGTGACGTCATAGCTATACCATCATTATCATCATCGTCGTCGTCGTCGTCATCATCATCGTCATCATCATTCCCCACTGTTTAGACTATTTCTAGCTGAAGACAGATTTTCCCTCGACATGGAACGGACTTCCCCTGGAGATGTGTCTTCTCCCCAAGGTCCTCCTCCTCCTCTCCGTTCTACATATGTTCCTCAAGACTGTTCTCTTCCGCCTGACCTAGGTTGGGAACGCCTCTGGATAGAGTTCTTTAATGGGCGATATATAAATTCAGATTATTGATTGATTGATTTATTTGTTTCGATCCTGTCTATAACTTTCTTCTAGCGGTTCGGGATGTCTCCCCATGTGTTTCTCTTCTGCCCATTGGGGTGAGACCCATGGGCAGAAGAGAGTCTTGCCCCAATGGGCAGAAGAGAACAGTCGACAGTCCCCAACAAATACAAGCCCCTTCTCCAGAAGACTCCCTCTCTCTTTATGCTACCCATCTCCATACTCTTCACACCCCAAGGTGCTTCATCACAATCTACGTTGTCACTGACCATCAACCGAGTAACTGATGGGGAGGCAGAACCACAACTGATCGGTGCTTCTGGCCCATGGGTCTCGCCCCCAACGGGTCCACCGAGAGCCCCCGGTAAAAATACAATCACCCATTTCCTGCCCACGGGTGTTTTCCGCGCAACTGCAAACCGGTTTCTGTCACGTGTACAACGTGTTTTGCGCTGCCGTGAATTTCTTTGACGAAACGAAATTGGTCTCCATTCCCAAGCGGCGGCTGTTGACCGCATAATGCAACTGTGAGAATCATCCACCGGCAACTGCTGCACTCAGCCTATTATGCACAAACTCGGCCTAATTCCGGCGAAATGCGTAAGTGTTCGAATTCTTCGTTTGTAGTCAAAGACCGCAGGGCTGGTTAGGAGCAATTTCCGCTTTCATTTGAAGATGTTATTGTTGCTACAGTTAGTTGTCAATGCTGGAACTGTTTCTAGTGATTACTAAGAACGGTTTCTATTCAAGGTGTTCTCGAGTAATTAATACAACTGTTTCTTCCTATTTCGTTGTTTTGTTCCTTCGTCTTGGTTTATGATTTGTTGTGTAGGTGTGCATGTATGTACGCTGAAAGCATTGCTGTTAAGACCAATCAAGTCCGACCATGCACGTACATGTATGCATGTTTGTACGTATGTACGTATGTATACGTGTGTGTACGTGCGTGTGTATGTATACTTGTGTATGTATGTATGTATGTATGTATGTATGTATGTATGTATGTGCATGTGTATGTAGATAACCTCTGTTAACCATGTATGTATGTATGTATGCATGTAGACTATGTATGTATGTATGTACAGGTATGTATGTATGTATGTATGTATGTATGTATGTATTTATGTATGTATGCATGTATGTATGTATGTATGTATGTATGTATGTATTAATTGTATGTGTGTGTTTTTAATATTTTTTTATTCCAACAATTTATATAGCGCCCCTCCAGAGATTTCTACTCAGAGGCGCTCCCTGCGCTATTCTTATGTGATGTTAGAGTAATTAATTATGACCAGACAGTCTAGTCACTAATTATGACCAGACAATGTATATAATTATATAAGCATGTGTGTATGCGTGTACGTACATATATTCATGTATGTATGTATGTCTTTATGTATCTTTGTAAGTGCATGTTTGTGTCTGCATGACCGTATAGCCTCGCACGTGCTAACATTGCTAATGACTTTATCAGATGAGATCCTTTGCTGTCTATTGAAGCAACGCTTTGCACATCAGCCATAAACTGCAGAAAATGGAAGACGCCAATTTGCAACTGTAATTGCAATTAAAATTTATATAGCGCCACTTCAGGAAAAAGCAATCAGTCAAAAGTTGCGCTTCAGAAATTGTTAGTTTACGATTACTATCGGTTCTATATATCAAGATAGCAAGACAAGGAACCATTGCTCAAAAGAAGAAGACATCAGAAAAAAGTAGTAGGCCTACAGATATCGCGAATCACTGGAATTCAGTTCAACATTGATGAAAAGTAAAAGACCAATAGCGTGAAGCACTTGAATCAAATAACGAACATCCTTGCTCTGATTGAATGCTCTTGTTGTATTGGCAGAACACACAAGGAAATGTAAATGTAGACATGTAGACTGTTTTCTCGACCCTCTCAATTTTCAATGAATTGATCGGGTGAGATCCTACACCACCGCTGTCAGTTTGAATTGTGCCACGCCATTCACATGTAAGGTCACCGTGTACGGGCAGTGGTAGATTGAGATTTAAATCTCTGAGAATAAACCAGCATCGGTATGCGATACGGCATCCACGGTGTGCCACTCGCAGAGAAACGCATTGACGCAATCATGATCGTAATCTTTGGGAGGATCAGATGAGTCGGGGACTGAATTCTTGAAGAGGTGAGATTGCAGTCTTAAGTGGAAAAAGCCTGAGGGTTGATACACAGAGGAGCCTGGGGCAGATAATGATGGGTGATTTACAATGATGTGCCAAATGTTTGCTTATAGTTATACGCATTTCCATGTTAGACACATTTGGAAACGGTTGTGCTAGGGGGCCAATGCAATTTTAATTTCTATAAGTAACCTTAATACTTTGAGTAGCCTAATTCAAACTGATTTTATTCGGATATTATTTTACTTGCACATTTGCACACTTGTTCCATGTTTGCAATAAAAGGGAATACAACCGTATTCTACAAGTATTAAAATTGCTGATTGTAATCAAGATTGCAAAAATGCAGTTCTCTGTGCTTTCTCCAAATTTTAAGCGAAGTCATAATATTATTATTAGGAGCATATTTTAATTCAATCGTCCGAATTAGTGCGAGTGTGATGGAAACTTATGTTTAATAATTTACAGTTATGGGTTCGCGGTCATTCTGTGCCTCAGGTCCATTTGAATGGAATTGACTGCCACATTCTCTTCGTAGCTCAAATTCACTTCCTTCCTTCAAAAAGCTACTCAAAAATCACTATATCTGCTTGGCTTTCAAGCACTTGGATATCTAACTGCATTTTCCTCTGGCGGCTGACTATCCCTGCCTCAGATTCACAATTCGGTGTGACCGTGCGAGGGTTTCTAATTCAATTAATTAAGTAATTAATAATAGCAATAATAATAATGATAAAAGTTTCAATACAATGCTCTGGCGCAATGCTTTGAGATACTCTTCCAAAGGACCTCATCCAGGCTCCTATCCTTGGTCTCTTTAAGGTACGCATAAAAGTGTATGCCTGCTATCCTCACAGATTTAATTGTTTCCACGGTTTGTTACCGTTCATCTTATACTGCACTGTTTAGATTCTCTGCATGCACATGATTTAAAAAATGATTTTTGAAATTATTATGAAGTTACACATTATTTTTGGTTGAATTAGCTGCCTTGTAGGCTCTAATCATTTCATTTGAGAGGGTAATCCAGGCTGTAGCGTCCCTAGCGGGACATATGACCTTTTTGCATTACCTTTTGATGCCAGCACTTGGAATGCTATCGGCGTAACACCCTTAATTTGATTTGTGTGTTGGAGACTCAGAAATCGATTTCAATAAAACAAAGATTCACTGAATCATTTGACAGAGATAAAGCAGCGCAGACGATTTTCATCAGAGCGTTTTTGCTCAATTTCGCAATAAGTGAACATAGTGCTGTGTAATTGGGAATTCGCCCGTTCTTAAATATTTCAGAGGTACTCAAAATCCTGCGGTTATTCTCCCGGATCCTCTGTGAACCGTTGCTAGTCAAGATTGTCCCTAACACCCGAAAATGTTGCTATATCACAGTGAAGTATCTAATGGGCCAATCGTGTGGGCAGTTTACCCACTATAGCTGTTTTTACGTGCGTTGAATCCAACCGACAGTAGAAATCGTAGGCGTTAGTGCCAAAACGCTACATGGAAGCTAAGTGCTGGGCATTAGTTTTTATTACGAAGCGTTGAATCAAAATTGTACAACATTGTCCATCACAATTTAAAAGAAATAACAAAATTGATTTATATTGCGCCGGAATTGTAGGCTATGAGCATAAGTTATGCACATTATGAAGATATACAGAAACAAGGGCATAGTTTGCGAAATTGAAATACTGTCCATGGACATAGTTAAGTGACCTATGTCTCTATGTGGACGGGTCCTTTTCTAGGAGAATACAGCAGAATTCATTCATTCATTCATTCATTCATTCATTCATTCATTCATTCATTCATTCATTCTTCATTCATTCATTCATTCATTCATTCATTCATTCATTCATTCATTCATTCATTCATTCATTCATTACTTGAGTCGCTCTTCCAAGAGGCGCAGCGCGGCCAAATATGACCATTTTAAGTTGAGAGAGGAATGCCTGAGAAGGGGTTCTAGGAAGGGAGCGGAGTGCCAGAGGGAGGTCATTCCAGGTCGAGGAGTCAACCACAGAGAAAGCACGGCTCTGCCTGGTGGAGGTGCGAGCAAAAGGGACAGAGAGAATACCATGTTCAGCCGAACGGAGGAGCGCGAGCCCCGAGCACTGAGGAAGGGGATACAAAGCTCGATAAGGTAGGCAGGAACGAGGCGAATCAGAATACATTTCACCATAAGTCACGAGGTCAGATGTTGAGAACAGGTTGTCGTTAAAACATTTTAAAAAGTATGAAATCTACATGTATAATTGACATTTGTGTTCTTGTGAATTATCAACTTCTATTGCGCCGGTGTCTAATGCACATCTAATCAAAACAAACAGTTTGCAAACTGTATCACCCAGAGCAAATAAGGTTATAATTATGTTCAATACATGTAAGCCTTTTAAACATTTCGAAACGCTTGACATACTAAGCGGCTTTCGACCAGAATACACTTGATTTATCATTCGGAACAAATGAGAAGATTAAATGTTAGGACATGTTGCGAAAACGTCTCGAAACTTTCGACATCAAAGTGGCGTTTATTTGTAAACTTGCTCTATCGTGCAAAATAATAACGTGAAATCGTGCGGACATGTTGCTCACGGAAGCGCGGTTAGAAACTGATGATTCTACGTTGAACATAATTGCATTATGTACGCCATCGTTCAACTAAGAGTTCTACCAAGCAGCGCGGAAAACTGGGATAGTCCAATTTTCGACTGAAAATTTTTGAGAAAGCATGAAATTCGGTTATGTGGTCTTCAAAGCGAATACGGTCCAACGGTATTAGTTGATTAGGAATTCACAGCACGAGCCGGGGTCCCCAATTCGGGAGGTCGCCGCCTAACAACATGCAAGCTGATCGATCCCCTGCCAGTATCTGAACGACTCTTCTAGGATGCTTTCGACTCCAATCCAGCGAAATAAACGATGTTATCTTAGCAAAGAAATGCGATAAATGAACAAGGGTATAGTCGCCATAAAACGTCGAAAAACTACTGTAACACTGACCGAATAGGTCTACCCGTTTATCGGGAAAACTAATAAGCTAGGGGAGACCGGGGCATAATGGGATACCGGGGCATAACGGGAAACCTCAATATAATCCTTCTTACTTATTTTTATTGAAAGATGACGTTTTCAGCCGGAAGTAGAAAGTTTTTCTAAGGTGATGGACAAAAGAAATCGCAATATCGACGTTTCTGGCTAATTTTAGGATGAAAAGTTGATTTTTGCAATACCCGAAGTAAGGTACGTATATAATCCAAGGCTTGTCTGGACAGATTGGAGTTATATTAAATTTAGCTTATATCATGAATACGCAGTATAATACATAGTGCCTACATTCCCAAAAGAAATTTGGTGCAAGTATAGTAGATTGTGTCAAAATGGAGGACTTTCCATTTTGAGCATTTGGGGCATAATGGGATTTCTGAATTTGGGGCATAATGGGATACAGATATCCCACTTTGCCCCATGTTAAGATTCGGCAGGTGTTTATTTTTGTATAGGCCTAATTTGTAATAAATATGTGCTTACTATTAATATTTAGAAGAGTGACTCATCTACGCTATTAGGCCAAGTGCTAGTTATCCACGTTTCAGATGAGTCGGACATGGAAACGAAAGAAATAAAGAAGCACCCTCCTAGTCAACTTCGATGGGGTCATTAAAATGCTGTTCATGGTTTATTTTAAACAGATCGCTTTATTGAGTTCAAAGATACCGTTTGTCAAATTATAAAGTTTTTATTCTGGCCCATATTCCCTTTTTTAGATGTTACGTATCATTTGTCATAATGGGAAAAGTATATCCCGTTTTACCCCGTATGGTGGGGCATAACGGGATTTTGGGACACACTAGTAGGAGAGCATTATCTTCAGTCTGGGTGATGCTTAAGTGGATTAATCTAATCTATGCTGTACCTTACATCTGCTGGCGTGGTCTGAGTGCAAGAAAACCCTGAATTTTTATTAACTATATGGCGTAAATTTCAATATGCCTTAAGTATCCCATTATGCCCCGGTCTCCCCTAATTGTATTGTGCACTCGCTCGCTAAAGTAATACGAATAGAGGTAACGTTTCTCTTTGACTACTGGTGTGGCGATCGACTTAAATCGGTATTAAATTGATTCAGCGTCTAGTTCCAGAAATCTGTGCTAATCTTGAAATTGAAATAGTAGGACTATAGTTCAGTTATGGAAATCTAAAGCTGCACTAGATGAACGAGCTTTTTCGGTTGCTCGAATTAAATTGTGGAATTCCCTCCATGTGCTCGATCTGCTCATTTCTTGCTCAATGTGGCGGGAGATGGTTGAATGGTAGCATGCTGGCCCGAAAATCAGAAGGACTCGGGTTCGAAACCCGCTAGCCCCATAAACTTTGCATAAAGTTGACTCAGCCTTCCTCTCTATAGGGGTGACTGTAAAATGAGCTGTAGGACAGATGGGCGCCTTGCAGGCTGCCATACGGTAAATTCGACTCCTGCTAAATTTGTTGATATCTTTTACTACTACAGCGTGTAATCTTACTGCATACTTGTCACTTTGAATTAATAAACGAAAGTATGAAACACCGGCGCTATGAAAGTTACTAATTAAAAACAACACTGAACAAATTAACGGACAGCTGAGGTTTTAATTCGAAAGTCACTATTTGAATTTGAAAGCTTCAGTATGAAAAGTTATTAACAGTCAGCGGACCTTCCATAGCCCTTTGTTGAGGTATACAGTGAATACACAGCGCCTGCTACCATAACGTCCAATACATCAGATAAGTCTTGCCTCACAGTAAATGTTCACAACATTAGCAAAGAGTACATTTATCGGTCGATAGATTTTGTCCTCTAACAAGATTTGATTGCTGAACAAAATAATAAAAGGCAAATGAGATTGGAATTCGATTACATTTCAGCACGCAACATTACGAGCTGGAAGAGGAATAGAGGAATACTGAAACCAGCGTAAAAGAAATTCGCATAGCTACATTGGTAAAAGCGCACGTCCCATGCGGTTCTGTGCATGCGGTTGCCGGTGCTCAGTACGGATTTAAGAGATTCGTGGCTGTTTATTTCGGAGAGTTAACTATCGGGCTAGAAGTGGGACCTTAATGCCACGCAAACACGTAGAACCAACCAACGGATCCCCGTCGATAGTTGAGAGATGGCACAGAGGGATCTTAAAGGGCGTATCACCCATTCAAACGGGCAGCGGTGGTGAAGGATCTCACCCGATCAATTCAATGAAAAAAGTTATTGATGATGACTACACATAAATTCTTCTACAGACGTCTCTTTATGCCTCGCTCTGTCCCGGTCTCTGTCTCTCCGTGTCCCTGTCTGTCTGCGTGCGTCTGTCTGTTCGTGTGTCTGTGTTTGTATATGTTTGTGGGTCTGTATGTCTGGTTTTATGCCCTGTCTTAGTTTCTATTTCGACTACTGTAATTCAGTGACTGACTCTCTCTCTCTCTCTCTCTCTCTCTCTCGCCCTCTGTCTGTCTCTGTCTCTGTCTCTCTCTCTATCTGTCTGTCTCTGTCTGAATCAGTCTGTGTGTCTCTCTCTCTCTCTGTCTGTCTCTGTCTCTCTCTCTCTCTCTCTCTCTCTCTCTCTCTCTCTCTCTCTCTCTCTCTCTCTCTCTCTGCCCTTGTCTCAGCCTTGCCTACGTACCTGTCTCTCCGTTTCTGTCTGCCTATGTGGTTGTCGGTCTCTCTTAGTCCTTCGTTGTTTTGTCAGCGCTAAAGACGCCCTCAAAGACTATGTTTCTTGTCGTAATGACCAATTAATTTGCGTTTCCGAGCATGTACCACTCTATCGTTTAATGTTCCCAGGGCCAGTAATACGTGACCTCACTCTCCTAGGACTTCGACAGAGAGACAGAGACAGACAGACAGAAAGACAGAGACAGACAAAGACGGACACAGACAGACAGACAGACACAGACAGACACAGACAGACACAGACAGACACAGACAGACAGACAGACAGACAGAAAGGCAGAGACAGACATATTCAGAGACAGACAGAAAGACAGAGAAAGACAGACACGGAAAAAGACAGAGGCAGGGTAACATTCGTAGAAATATACTCAGATATACGGACGAATAGTTAGTCACACCAACAGTGATCTAACAAAGAAAGAGGGAGAATGAAAGAGATCGACTGGCAGTCATTCAAAGGCAGGCGGAGAAACAGAGAGACATAGTCAA
>JACEVL010000362.1:775000-825000 GCA_020284085.1 Aporrectodea caliginosa | reverse complement strand
TTCCATCTTTCCTTCGTTCCTTCCTTCTTCTCTTCCATCTATCCTCCTATTTATCCTTTCATTTTTCATTCATTCATGCACTCTCTTACTCATGTAAGCCTATCCATTCATTCATTCGTTCATTCATTCATTCACTCTTGCACTCAGTGTGATTTTCCTTACAGATTTTATTTTAGTTATAGTTATAGTTATAGTTAATGATTTTTTATTTTAGTTATAGTTATAGTTATAGTTAGTATTATTTTTTAGTTATAGTTATAGTTATAGTTAATGGATTTTTATTTTAGTTAATTTTAGTTACTACTTAGTTACAATAATTAAGTCTATAAGCAAAATTGTGCGTATTAATACGCTGTTTCACAATTTACTCAGAGCTATGAAAACCTTTGAAGCATGGGTACAGTCAGCTTCATGAATACACGAGTTTCCAAAGTAACTGACAAATTTCACAATAAAAATTTCGATTTTTTGTTCTCATTTATGTCGAATCGTCCATATTGCACTTCCTATTTTTATTTTTTTGTATTAACGAAAATAAAGATGAATTTTCAGTTAGTGTTATTTTCGTTATAGTTATAGTTATAGTTAATGATATTTTTAGTTATAGTTATAGTTATCGTTAACGAAGTCATTTTATTTTCGTTAACGAACATTTTCGTTATCGTTATCGTTAACGAAAATCACACTGCTTGCACTCACTCCACATCTCAGCCTCCCTTCGCGATGCGCTCGACTACACTACGAACCGCGCGTACAACCGAAATAGATCTCTACTAAAACGTGAATCGCGTTCTGGCAGAACGGAACGGTCACGGCGCCTCATCTGCCGTTCGTCGCCCAACGACGTCAGCGCTCCCGGCATAATGTATGAGCACAACGTCTCCCAAATGTCCGTCTCCGCGTCTTCCGTGAACAGGAGGTGTCGAAGCCAATCGTTCACCCGATGGAATCGCTTGACTCTGGGGCGTAACGGAGGCGGCGATGGGTCCAAGTCCGATTCATATTTCAGAGGGTAGGTGGATGGTTTGTGGGTATACGAGGCGAGAGGCTGATAACGCATTCTGACATGACGGGTCTTACCTCAGGTGGCAGAGAATTGGGAAATGATTCTCGTGACTATTCGTGACTGCCGTGATTTTTGGTCGCAGGAGATATAATTGTTATCACCGGTTGCCGTTTGCATGATATAGTGCTTTCTCTTGTCGTTAGATTTCACTCGGCTGAGCATTTAGCGAGTCTTTGGTAAAATAATGCTTTGAGCTGTAACTCCATCCGCTACAAACAGCTGTTTGTAGCGGATGGAGGCAGGTCAGCCTAAAGGGAATTTAGTAAAGTGAGGATGAGGTGAGAGAATCAGGTGGGGTGAAGTGAGAAGAGTTTAGGGCAGTGTTTTAGCTGCTAAAAAGGAACTGGGGTAAAAAAAGACCTAAAGAATATCAGAGTAATAATAATAATCTTCGTGACTCGCTCATTGCTTCAAGTTGGAGGACTCCCTGCATCCTTTCGCTGCTTAAAACCAGCCTTGTTTTCTCGGGATCTCTCGCACTGGGAGTGCCTCTGTTTGGTGTAGCACAGTGAGCGGCGCTATATAAATTTACAATACAATACAACACAATAGTTTTTGCGCTGTCAGGCTTTCTCGAACGCTGGTCTGAAGCTATAGAATTGTCAGTTCTTTCGATCAGTTCTTTGATTGGAGTGAATTACATTACATTGTATAAAGTAAAGAATAAATAGGTAGAGGGAAACTTTTATCCGTCTCTGTGGTCGCCATGGAACCTGGTTTGAGAATCAGGAGGTGCTTTGACTGAGACGAAAAACTCGACCATAGTACAGGACAAACACAGGACGCCTTTTAAGTAACTAACGAACGAATGAATGAATGAATGAATTAAACAATGAATGAATGAATGAATGAATGAATGAAATGAATGAATGAATGAATGAATGAATGAATGAACGAACGAATGAATGAATTAATTAATGAATGAATGAATGAACGAATGAATGAACGAATGAATGAACGAATGAATGACTAGATGACTAAACGAATGAATGAACCAATAAATGACTAAATGATTGAACAATGAACGAATGAATGAATGAATGAATGAATGAATGAATGAATGAATGAATGAATGAATGAATGAATGAATGAATGAATGAATGAATGAATAATGAATTAACGAATGAACGAATGAACGAACGAATGAATGAACGAATGAATGACTAGATGACTAAACGAATGAATGAACCAATAAATGACTAAATGATTGAACAATGAACGAATGAGAACGAACGATGAACGAATTCATAAACAGACTGCTGTTTGTATCTTTAGATGTCTCTGCTACGGATTTCCTGGCTTCATGCTCATCTACTCGTCGCCATTCTCCTGGCATCGGGAGACCAGAAGGTCACGGTCCAGTCGTTTCCCTGGATGACCGCACTCATGGGTAACTGCCGCAAGGACGGTCACTGGCACTGCACGAAGGAGCCCGCCCACCCGATCCCCGTCGACGTAATCGAGGTCTGCGCCATCTGCGGCGACTACTGGAGCCACACGGTCGGACTCACCTGGTGCTGTCGATGCGACCAGAGGGTATTCGCCTTCTGCTGGGACGCCGTCTACGGGGAGTCCCTCGTCACATAGCGGCAAGTGCCGACGCCCCTGGCCGTCTTCTGTCGACGGGGAGCCGCAGCCCGGCGCCCTGACGGCCAGCGCGCGTACGAGCCCCCACACGCGGCAGAAATCGGTGGAGGCAAGAAACACCGGCGTACTATTTGCTTCGTGGCGAATAAAGTAATCATTCCAAATGACGGTTGTAATTATTGTCGTGTTCAAAGTAGTAGTATTACGCCTACATATCCGAGATCTCGCTGTTGTTTTTCATCGCTGTTACAAAATAACAACCCTGCCATATAATAATCTCCGACATCCACACCGACCAATTTACTTTGGCGGCACGTGTCGTTGAAAGCCCGTCTCAATTACGCGGACGGTTTTTTAAACTATATTTTGAGTGGTTGTAGTTAGACAAATAGTCCACGGGAAACGAGGACCTGATGAGCGGAAGCTCTTTTCTTCCGCGACTTTCATTTTGAGGTTTTTAAGGTGTCAAAGTAAACCCCTTGTTATAACAACAGTAATACTTGTAGTAGTAGTAGTAGTTGTTGTTGTTGTTATAGTAGTAGCAGCAGCAGCAGCAGCAGCAGCAGCAGCAGCAGCAGCAGCAGCAGCAGCAGCAGCAGCAGCAGCAGCAGCAGCAGCAGCAGCAGCAGCAGCAGCAGCAGCAGCAGCAGCAGCAGTAGTAGTAGTAGCAGTAGCAGTAGTAGTAGTAGTAGTAGTAGTAGTAGTAGTAGTAGTAGTAGTAGTAGTAGTAGTAGTAGTAGCAGTAGGCTAGTGGTAGTGGTAGTGGAAGTGGTAGCAGCAGCAACAGCAGAAGCAGCAGCAGAAGCAGCAGCAATAAAAACTAATAATAAACTAGTGGTTTATGTCTAAGAGGCTCTAAAGTGAATCCCCTAGTCTTGGTCTCTCTTTGTCCATGCCGATGCATAAAATTCATATTAAAAATTTAAGCTGAAGCAACGGTCCCAACGTAGACCAAACGACGCTAAAATAATTACGTCACATCTACTCTCGTCTTAGAATCTGGCCATTTGTAAGCCTATCTCGATGACGTCACATCTGCTTAGTGTCGTACGATCTGCCCATTTGTGAGCCTGTCTCTCACCAGGCGGCCATTTTGTTTCCTTTCAATGTTCGATAGGAATATGGCTGTAAAAATGCAAACTTTGCCTCATATAACTTATGCTTTTCACCTACAGCGTTTAACCTGTTGTTTTATCAAATTAACGAATATATATAAGTGTACAGAAAACTGGGCTTTACGTGAACATAACCTGCGCAGTTACCTAGATATTAGATTGATTTGTTAAATAAAACTTAACTCGCGCATTTTAAGTTCAAGAGAGACACTCTTCCAACAGATTTGTCTGTTCATTAATTAAGAATTATTATGCAGAGCAATGCCGTTTATCAGGTTGAGTAAGAAGCTATAAGGCAGCTAGAAAAATCTAGTTAATATGGTTGTAAATTGTTTACTGTTAATTAGATCGGCTGGTCGATCGCTGTCCTGTATAATAACAATAAAAATAAAATCTTTGTTTAATTGTGGTTTAAAACTTCGCGATCAGTACTCACTGGTCATTAGGCTAGTCAGTGACGGGCGCTAAACTAATTTTTTTTATACTTAAACTTCAACTATTTTCAACTAAACTAAAACAGTTTAACTAAAGTTGGCAATTCATTTTGTAAATAAGTTAACTAAACTAAAAATAGTTAAATTTTTTCTAACTTTTAACAAACGTAGTTGACTTTTGCCCATCGCTGTCACTAGTGATGCTACAGACACAGACCAGACCAATTCAGAGGTAATTATGAGGACAGAAACCCATAAACACTACAACATACAATGAAGCAGATGGAAGCAAACAGCCAGGCAGACGGGCTCTAAAATTTTGGTCAGTTAAAGGCAAAACATTCTGGATTACAGTGCGACTGGTAAAACCAGACAGATAAACATACAGGTTTCCTGTTACGTGAAAGAAAACAAACACACCTCATTTAGCCTTTGTCTGACTTTCACACACAAAAATTCATGAGAGCCTTGTTCCGGTGTATTAATATTATTACTATCATTATTATTATTATTATTATTATTATTATTATTATTATTATTATTATTATTATTATTATTATTATTATTATTATTATTATTATGGGGTATTATTATTATTATTATTATTATTATTATTATTATTATTATTATTAAACTTATTATTATTATTATTATTATTATTATTATTATTATTATTATTATTATTATTATTATTACTATTATTATGATTATTATTATTATTATTATTATTATTATTATTATTATTATTATTAAACTTATTATTATTATTATTATTATTATTATTATTATTATTATTATTATTATTATTATTATTATTATTATTATTAAGGAGTTTTATTCATATCGAAATAGGTAATTTTACTCAGAAGCGCTCCCAGTCCAACCACAGCTAAACAAGACAGTCTTGAGGTTTACAAAGAACGTATGGTGTGACCCATAGGCACTAGGCGGAGTGCAACAGGTAGCCCATTCCAGGTCCTAGTATGTAATAATGTCATTTTTTTTCTTTATATAACTTAGAATAAATTCGAAGGTAGGAAACAGACGCACTGAAACATCAACAGAAACACGGACACACATGTAGGCCTACACAATCAGACATCCAGAAAGACAAAAGCCAGACAGAAAACTGCAAGAGAAAGCACACAGCTAAAGCCTCGTATAAAATAGGGTTAAATAGTTCTCCGTTGTTATATTGAAAAGCTCTTCCTCGGAATTGGACGCGTAATCCCAGGTATTATTATTCGTCCATGAATGCGACGTCACTTTGGCTGAAAGCTCTGTTCTTGCTTTATAAATAATCCACCATGCATATTCGTCCTCTCTCAGAGGCATTCATTCACCGGCATTATGAATCATAATTATCTGTCATCCAGAATAAACGATTCGTCGCAAAAATAAACAGAACATGTCGGCCTACAGACGTATAATCAGTTGGCTGATAAAACTGAAATTCTCAAAATGAACCACTGTAGATTCATATATATATGTATGTATGTATGTATGTATGTATGCATGTATGTATGTATGTATGTATGTATGTATGTATGTATGTATGTATGTATGTATGTATGTATGTATGTATGTATGTATGTGTGTATGTATGTATGCATGCATGCATGTATTTATGAGCACTTGTTATAGATTTCTACTCAGAGGCGCTCGCTACTACAGCGCGGACACTGAATCGGAGTTTCACGCCGAATGAGCAATTGCGAGTGAAGAACATGCCCAAGGTCCCTACGCGGCGGCTTGAGGTGGATTCGAACCCGCAACCCTCCGGCTGCAAGGCACCGAACATACCCCTACACCACCGCGCCCCACTATAATCGTGATAGTAAACTCCAAACTTCTAAAGCTCCACTAGAAAGCCAAGCACAGGGTACATATGGCTTGTCCAAAAGGGTAGTCTGAGGTTACGGAAAATGTAAATGCAGGCCTACTTGGATTTTATATAGCGACTACGTGGGGTCTATACTGCTCATTTTTCAATGAATTGATCGGGTGAGATCCTTCACCACCGCTGCCCGTTTGAATGTGTGCCACGCCATTTAAGGTCCCCGTGTACGGACCTTGCTAAGTTTCTAGTCCAAGTTTTAAATTTAAGAAAAACCACCAATGGGAGGCGAACCGGGAACCACACGCTCAGGGCGCATGCGAAAGTTTGCGTTGTCTCATTTCCTAAGACTTTTTCTTGTACTTTAAATAATTCACCAAGTGTTTCATTTAGCTATCTGTATGTTGTACAGCCATCAGGGGTGGACTGGGGAGTTCAAGCGGCCCGGGAAAAAAACAAAAAGCGGCCCTAACTTCATGACTTTTATTTTCTTTGTGCATTTTTTCATGCATACCCGAGGGCCAGTGACCTCCAAAGTCATGGGTCACTTTACAAATTACATTATGCAATAACAAAAAACGATAAATCGCATATATAATTTATAATTATATATAAAATATTAAGAATGCGTCAACTCAAGTTATAAATCAATTTATTCGGACTCACTGTGATGGTATTATTGCTGTTTATAGTATTAGCAACTTCTTTAAGCCGGGTGCCATTTCGGCTACATGATCTATAATTGTGTCATTATTCAGTTCACTTAAAACATCGGTTTCTGTTGACATAAGCATAAAAGCTTCAAGGTGTGTAGATGACAATGAGCTTCGCAAGCGATTCTTAATGTATTTCAATTTAGAGAAAGATCTCTCACAAGCTACTTGGGTAGACGACAGAGTCAATAAAAGTTTATATGCACTAAAGAGATGCTTGTATGCTTGCCCATAGAAACTGTATTTATGTAGTACAGAAAAGCAGCAAACAGGACATTTTTTGCAAAATTTGTCGGGTTGTTTACTTGCAGAAGGTGTTTGTTGAGAGCTGGTGTCTTCATTTGAATTGGAGTGGCTTTAAATAAATCGACTAGATTTCGGCATTTAGCTCCATCTTTACCAAGAATCTTTAGTTTCTTATCTCTTACTTTCTCCGCACCACCTTTACATTTACGTTTCGGATTTATATCACTCATAACCGTAACATATCTTATTTAATTAATATTACTTATTACTAACTAACAAATTTAAAAGAAATTTTATCAAAACAAACTCAGTGGAAGACGCCGGAAGTAGAATGGAAGATGTAAATTCTTATCTAACATGGCGGCCGCTGGCTGTACGGAGCACTGTAGGTAAGTAAGTATGCATTGCTCTTTTTCAGTTAATTTACAAACCGGTTAACCGAAACTAAAAACCGGTTAACCGATGCCGCAATTTTTTGTAAAAAACCTGTATCATCTGTACTAAATTGATTAAATTATTATATCACCGGTCCTGGCGGCCCACCGGGAATCTTCCCGGTGTCCCGGCGGCCCAGTCCACCCCTGACAGCCATGCGATATAAGTTAACTGTTTGCCAGCTATCAACATAAAAACCGCCACTGATCGTACTTTGTCAGTGCCAGTCCTAAGCCTGGATGAAGGAGGAGGGCGACGCTAATGATCTTTGTTATCACACAGTGTCGTGAAAGTGAAACTACTAGGCCTACTACTACTATCAACATACTATTATAATTAGCCTATATCGACTGGTCGATTGGTCTTTGCATAGGCCCTAACATGGGGGAGGTGGTTTAGAGTAATGGTAACACTGTGGCACGAAGAAAGAGCAGAAGATCAACACGGACGCGGGATCGCTTCCCGCTACCCTCCCAAAGGTCGACTCAACCTTTCGTTCGCCAGATGGGATTGGTAAAGTGAGCGGTAGGATGTGATGGGCGCCTTGCATGATTGCCAAACAGTTAAATTCGACTCATGTAATAACTTGCGATCATCCGTTCATACTATGAATTGTAAACATAGGCCTACTGCGGTGTGTCTGTTTGAAATAATAAAGAAACAGAGGCAGCCTACGACATAGCCAACGCAGGATGAAGTTATTTTCTCGCCTCTTTATCAAGATTCAACAACCACTGCCAGCATTCTGGTAGTCCCAAGGACTGAGAAAGAAGGAGGGCGACGCTTTTCCTATAACACAGTGTCGTTATATAACAATTGACCAAAACAAGATTCAACAACACGAAAATCAAACACCTTAATTTAACGGTCACAGGAATTTATTAAATCGTCTCGTTGATAAGATTCAAAGCACGAAAATTACACACCTTAAATTTAACGTCAATTGAAGTTATTTATCTTCCTGTTTTTTTTTAAATGATAGTGATCCTTAAGCGCTTAATCTGGAAGGTCGATTTACACGTATTTCACACGTATGCTTGCTTCCATTTATATTTCAAATGGAACTATAAGTGCGAGAAATTATGAGATTCCACAATCCACAGGTATTTGATACTCGTGAGTCTGGGGGTCGATTATGGAGCTGAGGACGTGTGGAAATCTGCGATTATTATAATGAAGTGAATCGTCTCAACTATTTTCAGGATCTTATGTTGAACCTTATGCTTTCTACAAGAACGCCTAATAATAATAATAATAATAATAATAATAATAATAATAATAATAATAATAATAATAATAATAATAATAATAATAATAACAACAACAAGGTTCCAATAATAATAACAATAATAACAATAACAATAACAACAATAAAAATAACAATAACAATAACAATAACAATAACAATAACAATAATGGAACTGAGGACGTGTGGAAATCTGCGATTATTTAACGAAGTCAATCGTCTCAACTATTTTTCAGGATCTTATGTTGAACCTTATGCTTTCTACAAGAACGCCTAATAATAATAATAATAATAATAATAATAATAATAATAATAATAATAATAATAATAATAATAATAATAATAACAATAACAATAACAATAACAATAACAATAACAATAACAACAATAAAACTAACAATAAAACTAACAATAACAATAACAATAACAATAACAATAACAATAACAATAATAATAATAATAATAATAATAATAATAATAATTAATTTGTTACTTTTATAGCGCTAGTGTATAATGACAAGGTATCAACCGATGGCGCACAAAAACTAAGCCGTAATCAGGTCAATCAATATCCAGAAGATCAGTCCAGCCCATGGTGGATAAGCAATTTGAAAGAATAAATTATAAGTTTTAATTCATACGAATCATATGAAAAAGCGCTCAGGCATACAGTGAGGCTGGTTAGAAACATGAAAATAGACAGAAACATGAAGTCTGTCTGACAGACAGACACACAGACAGACAGACAACAGACATGACAGACAGACAGACAGACAGACAGACAACAGACACACAGACAGACACACAGACAGACACACAGACAGACAGACGGACTGACAGACATAGAATGAGACAGGTCTGCTCATGCATAAATTTGGAGCGAAAACATATCATTGCATAAAGTAATTTCTTGCTCTTCATTGAGTGCATCCTTAGTTGAGCCAGTAAACATTTTATCGAGTGAGTCAGCTATGCCGCGTCGTTGAAATGAGAAGATGTCGTCAACACTTATCTCTCTTATCTTAAAATGACATTTAAGCTGCACTGTCTTATCCTGTTATCCACTGTTTGGTTTATTCCAATTTGTATCTCTAAGGACGGCACCAATAAGAGATACTTACTTCTTACTGACTTACTTACATACATATATACACAGATGCTTATTTAATTCTTACTGACTTACACACATACATACATTCCTACATATATACATGTATACATACATACATACATACATACATACATACATACATACATACATACATACATACATAACATAGCATAACATAACATAGGTTTTATATTGCTCTCAAAAAAGTACAGTAACACATCATCATATTTCAAATAATACTAAGTTGGGATACAAAAGGAAGACCCAAAGGACCAGAGTCCCGCTAAGCAGGGCCACCTACATGCATACACACATACATACAAACATACATGTACAAACATACATACATACATACATACATACATACATACATACATACATACACACATACATACATACATACATATTGACATACATACGTACATACATACATACATACATACATACATACACACATCATACACACATACATACATACTCACAAGGACATACATGCACACATATATATTCACATGGTCATCCTAATCTACTTTCATGACCCAAGTGCACGAAGAAGTCGTTTGAAAGATATTGCGGGGCGCTCTGCGAGTAGCATCATTTCAGAAATGTCTGGTGCACGCTGTCCTCCACGCTGCCAAGTTCCATTGCACTGGATATTTAGCCTCCTCGAGTAGTTAGGTGAATAATTGATATCGGTCTAAAGTCCTTAAATGTTCCGACGCTGAGATCTTTTAGCTCTAAATAAGGTTCTGTTACTTCGAAAGAGAGCGTTGTTTATGCTTTCAATGAAACGCGATCGCAAGGTTTGGTTGAATCATCGTGCCTCCCCTTTGCTGTCGTGTCAACAGTATCTGTCTGTTCTTCTGGATGTCCGTGTCTGCGTATGTGTGTGATCATTTGGATGTCGGTTTATGTATGCCTGTTCTTTTTTTGCTTCATGTATGTCTGTTTGTTTGTATGTCATTTGCGACTGAGTCTCAGTCTGCCTGCTTGTTTGTCTGCCTATCTATCAGTCTATCTATCAGTATTTCTATCAATCTAACAATCAATGTATCTGTCTGTCTCTGTATATGTTTGTATTTCTGTCTGTATGTATGTATGTCTGTCTGTCTGTCTCTATACATATGTATGTATACATCTGTCTGTCTGTAAGTCTGTCTGTATGCATGTCTGTCTATCTGTCTGTGTCTGTTTGTCTCTGTGGCTTCACTCGTTTGTCAACCCCTGCCCCCATTTCTTTCTGTTGATGTTTCCTTCATCTTTCCTTCTTTCTTTTCGTATCTCTCTCTTTCCTTTTTTTTATTCCAGCGTTTTTCCTTTTTTTTATTCCAGCGTTTTATATTTGTTTATTATTGTTCTTAATCTATTGTATTGTAATTGTAATTAGCAATTTGTATAGCGCCCCCTCAAAGTCCGACTCACACCTCAACATGGTGAGAGGGGTGGCAACAGTCAGTAGGGGAGTGCCTGCTGAGGCTATGCCATCAGTGGTGAAGGTCTTGGCTGAAGTACCACCTTAGGGCGCTACGCGAGGTGGACAGGCTCAGCAGGAACCCTGAAAAAGCTGGCAAACGTGGGCGGCATCGCCGCCTTTGATACCACATGTGGATATCAAAGCCAGTCCTAAGCCTGGAACTCTCTTTAAGGGAGAAGTGCGAAGGTCGAACGGATGGGTGCAGATACTCCGTTCGTAAAGAAAAATACGAATGAAATCCAATGCAAGCATTGGACTCCAAAAGGGCTTGGGCCCATGGATCCGATGCAAGCGTTGGACACCTACGGGCCTTCGGCCCATGGATCCTCATGATGATGATGATAGCGCCGCCGACAGCCTTGGACATTCAGTAGCGCTCCTACTAAACTATCTGCATATATCGCGGTCTCTGTCTTCGTATCTGTCCCTGTGTATATATCTCTATGTCTTTGTCTGTCTGTCTCTATGGTTCTGTTTCCCTGTCTCTGTCTCTCTGTCTTTCTTTCTGTATCTTTGTATCTCTGCATCTCTGTATCTGTCTGTCTCACTGTCTCTCTGTCTCAGTGTCTCTACATAAATTCCTCGTGTGTCTTTCTCAGTGCATAACTCCGCCAGTGCCAGTCCCAAGCCTGGATGAAGGAGGAGGGCGACGCTAATCATCTTTGTTATGGCACAGTGTCGTTAAACTGAAACTAAAAAAAACTTCTCAGTGCATCTTAAAACAAAGATCTCTCACACCAGGCACGGCAGCGAACATTCCAAAAGATCTGTCCACAGAATGACATTCAACATCAAATTCCGATTCAGCCTCGGACATTCCACGTGCAACAATCGCCTCTCCACTCTTTTATCACGCATCCAACATCCCTGCCCCCTCACCAAGGCCGTCCTGGCCCGGCACAAACAGAGGGCGTGTCAACCTTCCACCCATTCACCCACACCAATCAGGCACCGAAATATCATCGCTATGGCTTGAATTTCTTGAAGGCGAAGATAGCTGGTTAACACTGGCGTAGTCGCTTGGCCGCAGCAGATTTAGTATCTGTATGCACCAGTCCAACTGGTTGGCGGAGGGGGGGGCAACGGGTACGCTCCTGCTTGAACATCTCTGAACCTAAATTATTATTATTTGTATTATAATTACCACTATTTTGTTGTTGCTGCTGCTGATGTTGTTGTTGTTGTTGTTGTTGTTGTTGTTGTTATTATTATTATTATTATTATTATTATTTATTATTATTATTATTATTATCATCATCATCATCATCATCATCATCATCATCATCATCATCATCACCACCACCACCATCATCACCACCATCATTATGTATTTATTAAGCACCACTGTCTAATGACCAGGCATAAATCGATGGCGCTGAGTGAAGGACTTGCTCAAGGTCCCTACACAGTAACCGTCTCAGAGAAGGAGGTTCGAATCCGTACTCTCCTCTCTATAGGCTAGCGCTCTAACCAACCTGCTACCAACAGTTGAAGCAACGGTGCTTAATACAAAACTATAGGCTACTCAACAGATTTTTTGAAGGGATAAAGGCATAAAGCACAATCATCCTTGCAGGTCTCCCTTTAAAAAACTCCGAATATGCCACTCTCACCCCTCCCATTCTCAAAAAGTTCCGACGCCCATGCATCTTTCTATCTGGTTGCTTCAGCGTCCGCAACCGTGTGTGTAGATGTGTGTGTGTGCGTGTTTGTGTGTTATCTTTCAACATCTTATATAATACGATATAATATGTCGGACGCCGGTTTGTCCGCTGCCAATGTTTGCGTATGACCTATGAGCGTTGTATATGGTGCATGGCTGCGTATGTCCTACCATGGGTGTTGCATGTATATGGTACATGGGGCTGTGTCTCTTGGACCATTAGCTATGTGGTTTCTTGCGCTGTGTTTAATACGGAGAGAACAGGACTGAGTTGATAAGTGGGTCAGAATCAGAGTCCGCTGGTTCTCTTCATCATCTGTCATAAAGAATTAGGCTTGATTCGTTTGCTTTTATCCAAACTCGTCTTAGACGTTCAAAGTCGAACCGCTCGCGAGTTCAAACAGCGACTGTAGATGGCTTAAAACTGTGTAGAACTTACATGAACTTAGATGGCTTAAAGTGGTTTAAAGATACAGAACGTACACCAGCTTGGAAAGATCAAAGCTGTGGAACTTGCATCGATCTCGAAGGACTAAAGCTTATAACAGCTACAGAACTTATAACATGTTGCAAAAATACGAAGCCGTGGAATTTATATCGACTTTAGAAGTCTTGTAGCTATCGAAATCCTAACAAACTTGGACGGTTAAAACTTAAAACATACAGAAGTTCAGCCGAACTAGAGGACTAAATGTTGGTGCATGAAAATGACCTCGGTCTTATCTGTATCAGTATAAAATAAATAATCGTTCTTACGTGCATTCTTGGGCGTTGTCGAAATCGAAATTTTTAGGCGCACACTTCCAAGTTAAGTTGAACGAAGCGGTTCATTGGGATAAAGGTGGCATGCATACAAGGAATATCTCAGGTCATAAGTACTTCATAACTAACTAAACAATCGATCAATTAATTAGGCACTCGATTAGTTAGTGTTGATAGCAATGCGTTGCTCGATTTAGGAGATGTTTTCTTCAATCCGACCTAGTTTATTTTTAGGTCACTGAGGACGTTTTTACAGTTGTTGTTGCTCTCTCTCGGTCTCTTACGGACTGATCTTTTGGATGACCTTATTACGGCTTGGTTTTGGTGTGCCATCGGTTGATGCCTTGTGCATTAGACACCGGCGCAATAGAAGTTGCTAATTACGTTACATTACATTACATTACAGCGTTGGAAAATCCTTATCGCCATGCTGTCTAGCAGGCGGAGTCCAGTACCTGAAAATCGTCGAGCGGGAAACGCACCATCCATCTTTACGAAAAAGACCCAGATTCAGCGGCTGAACAAGGGTTGGAGATCCGGAACAAATGATGCTCTGTTGAAACTGCCATCGCTTTCACCAGACTCAGCAACCCGGTTCTTCCGCACGGTCAGCTTCCGTTTAGCGACGCATTCAGCCAAATCGCAGCTGAACAGTAACAAGAAAACCACACAGTTCAACACCGAAGATAACCTTTCCACGTTAACTGGACACTCGAAACCTGGAGGTGGTTTTACCACAGATATCGACCAGACGATATCGTCCAGTGAAACCGGAAGTGGTTCGTCCACCGGAAATAACCGAACTTCTT
The DNA here is from genome assembly GCA_020284085.1 of Aporrectodea caliginosa. Taxonomy (NCBI): domain Eukaryota; kingdom Metazoa; phylum Annelida; class Clitellata; order Crassiclitellata; family Lumbricidae; genus Aporrectodea; species Aporrectodea caliginosa. The sequence goes on along the minus strand of JACEVL010000362.1, from coordinate 810,502 downwards.
CTGGTGAAACCGAAAAAGGGACTCGCACCGGAAAATATCAAACTCTTCCGTCCAGCGAAAGCGGAAAGGGTTTTCCACCGCGGTCCATGAGCGTGGCCGCGTTTTTTCGACGAGTTCAATCGAGTCACCAGGTCTCAAAGGTAGAACATACAAAGAGGGTAAAAGACGGGGATGCTTCTAGAAGTACTCAAAGTGTTCGAATAGTTTCTGGAAAAGACGAGGTCGATTCTGGCTGGAAAAGAAATGCTCTCTTCCAGGGACTCGGTTCCATGAGGATTCAGAACCGGAACTCCGCCAATTACAAGTTACTTGATGACGGAAGTCGACCGCTAGATGTTGACACAGGTCGTAACAGCTTCCGGCGGAAATTAAGGTAGGTAATTAAATAGTAGGACGTGATGGGCGCCTTGCATGGCACCTGTATACAGTTAAATTCGACTCCTGTAATAACTTGTGATCATCCGTTCATACTGAATTGCGATCATACTGCGTTTGCCGGTTTGAAATAATAAAGAATATCAGTATTATTATTAGTATTAATTGTAAATAGTAACTTCTATTGCGCCGGTGTCTAATGCACAAGGCTTCAATCGATGGCGCACCAAAACCAAGCCGTGATGAGGTCAGCTTACAGAATATCAGTTCATAGAACAGAAAGGCAGCTTATATATATGGAGGATATATAGGAGAAGGAGAACAGTCCCTTGAGGCTGCCTCCATACTGGTGTCACGACAACTCGTCGAACGACATTTCGTCTACGACACTTCGTCGAGCGACAATTCGTCGAACGACATTTCGTCTACTAAGTTATTTGATATTGTCACTTAAAATGGAAGCTGGATTGATGACAAAAACTGTTTCCCGAAATGGAAGTGGGATTGATGAAAACATTCCTGTGTTGAAATAGAAGCTGAATTGATCGAAATAATTTTTCACGTAAAAATAAGCTGGAAATCAACCTGGATGCATGGATGAAAATAGGTTTCCATTCAACAGAAGCTTCATTGATGAAAATAATCTTGTCAGTAATTAGAAGCTGGATTCCTGAGAATATATAGCACGTTTTAGCGAAACTATAAGAAAGCGGCCTCTGTTGATTAGCCGTAATGGATACAGATACACTAGTAGACGAAATGTCGTTATACGAATTGTCGTAGACGAAGTGTCGTTATACGAAATGTCGTTCGACGAGTTGTCGCGGAACCCTCCATACTTCATGGGTATGAAGTGTTTGCGACTTCATTTTCTTAGCCTCGGCATATGAAGACGGGTGGCCAGTCTTCTCCCTCGCCGTCTCATCTTCCCACCGACAGTGTACGGTCAGTGCACTCATTACAGCTAACTAAGGGAGCGCAGAAAGGGGACGAATATCTGCCCTGGCGGAGATTTGAACCCCGAACTTTCGATTGATATTCCAACACGCTAACCACTACACTATCAAGCACTCCCCTAGAATAGCGACTATATTATATAACATCACAGTTACCTTTTTCGTTATACCTTGTAATCTTACCTTGTCACCTTGTTACCACGTTACGTTACCTTGCATGCGCATATACACAGTATGGTTAATTTTTTCGTTACCTTGTTACATTGTTACCGTGTTACATTACAGAAAGGACGTTCATCGTCCTGCGCTGCGGACCAGTGATGTCTTCGAGGATGAGACCTCGAGACCTTTTGGATCTCCCAGAGACACCAGAGGAACAGTGTCCGACGGAGAAGACGAAGAACAAGAACAAGAAGACTCAGAAAGTTCGAAAGGTCAACGGAACCGCGTTTTCAAGTTCCAGAGATCGTCCACCATCTGGCGTTCGTTCTCAGCAAAATCGAGAACTCGTTCTAACGACGTTCTCTCGCAAACGAAAGAACCGGGAGATCGCGATTCGGGATATCTGCAAAGGGAAGAAGTTGAAGCGGAATTGAAACTGCTCAGCGACTTCCAACAACATCGAAACAACCTTGGTTTTCTTGGGGAACCCGATGGATTCCAAAATATTCTGACCCAGCATCGACGCTGTATCGGTTCTCTGGAACAACACTCTTGTCGGAATTCGCTGTCTCGAGTCGATTCTAACAGTATTTGTTCCTCCCCGTCTTGTGGCACTCCCACAAAAAGGAAGGTACTTGGGCTCAACGATTGGCAAAGATATCGCCACATTCTTGACGGCCTTTACGAGTTCAATATGGCGCATGGGCACTACACGGAGGCCGCGTTTGTTCTGTGTGAGCATGCGCAGTTGTGTGCTTCAGCCGAGGATGGGTTTCAGGGGCAAGAGGACGGAGAGGAGTTGCGACGAGGAGAGCAGTTCCTCTTACGAGCAGTGGAAGAGTTCGACCGTGGGAGGACCTGGGAGTACGCGATAGACATTTGCGAGTACCTCTCGAAGATCTACAAGGCGAGATTCATGTACGCAGAACTGAGTTTGCTCCTGCAGAAACAGGCGGACCTCTACCGAAAGATACTTCAGGAGCCGCGTGCCAAACCCTGCTACTTCATGGTTCATTTCCTCGGAGATGGTTTCCCAGAGGTTTTGAGCAACGGGAGATTCGTCTTACGAACTGAAACGCTAGAAGAGGAGTACGAGCTTAGTCGAATAATCAGTTACGAGTTCAAAGGTGCTAAGCGACTGTACGGTGACCTTGACCCGAATGAAACAGCGACGACGGATGCTCAAAGAGGTTACAAATTGTTCAAGCTGAAACCGGTTCCGAGTATGTCGGTTTCAGACCCGGGTTTGAGGAAAGTACCAGACGCAGTGCAGTTTTTTCATCGATATAACAACGTCGGTTGTTTCGAAGTTGTAGCAAGCTGTGAAGGAGAGGCGAAATCAGAGGTTGTCAGTATCGAATCGAGTTTGCCCGCGATATCGAGGTGGGCCCAAGTGAAAAGCTAGACGGTAGTCGTATTGAATATTCATGAATATTAGGATTAATATTCATGTTTAGCGCGGAGTTTTAGCTGACGTCATGAATATCAATATTTGTTTCATCATCTAAGCCTAGTCTATATTCACATTATCAATTACATGTAGGCCTACTGTGATCATTACTTTGATTATAAATTATGATTAGCCTATTGTTATTAAAAATTGCTGTAATTTGTGAATTCGTATGTCGCTGTGAAAACTAATCTGAATGTTGATATGAACGCTAAAACTCATGTCTATGAGTTTGACATAGCTACTGAGCTGCTCATTAATTATCTGATAGGGTCATTAATAGGTTAAAAGCGTTTTACAAGGTCCACGTATCAAAAGAAGTTCTTTGTAAATGGCTAAGACTTCAATCAAACAGTCGCACACTCTTGCCAATTAAGAAGGCTTCAGAAGACTTATGTGCATGCGTGCATATACGCATAAAATGCATGTATGCACGTACACATGTACATATGTACGTATGTACGTATACATGTAGGCCTATGTATGTATGTATGTACGTATGCATGTATGTATGTAATATGTATGCGTGTTTATGTATGTGTATGTAACGCATGAACGAAGAAACGATGATCAAAATCAATCAATCATTCGTTCATCCATATCGCATCTTGCTTGATTAACTGATGCATATAAAAGTTCATTTTTATATAAATGGATATTTAAGTTCCGTAGTTTTCAGTATAGAACATATTCCACAGCGCTGTTAGCTTAGCGGCCTATACCTCGTGCAGTCAAAGGCACATTGCAACTGAAGGCATAGTTCCTTATAACCTGAGGCAAACAGTTCGATAATAACCACAATAGTATTGATCTCCATCGACCACTGACGATCGTAAGTGATTTACCCAAATTGATCAACTGATTTCCAATGCTTTCTGCTGTATATCACCTACGCTAATTAATAATCCTCAGTCGGCATTTCGTCTGCTTCTCGAGAGTCTGATCATAAGATTTCGATCAAACACCCTTCGCTCTTCATTTAAGAGATCGAAGAAGCAAGATCATGCGAAGATCATTAATTGATCAGAATGATCTTCGCCTATACTTGATGATCAATTAACCGAGATGATCGCAGATTCATTAAACGATGAATCAACTTCAAGATCCTCTTCCGTGGCTGGGCCTCGTTGGTTGGCTCTGCTCCATTCCTCCATCATACACGCGAGGGCTGTTTGTAGGCCTACCACTTTCAGCTCGCCGGTCGCTTCGTTCAACCGCCCGTGGAGATATTCTGGTCCCTCGCTGCCGCACGTCATCACGAGTGCGTTGGTCAATCCCTTTTGAACAATCTTCCAGACATTAAACTCTGCTCAAGATACATTTTCTCCTATGTTAACACCCAGCTGTTTAGATCCCTTATGACACCATGTTCTTAGCGCTTTGAGGGGTCCTAAAATGCTCTTTATAATAATACTATGTAGTCTAGATACGCACTTGCGTACGGCACAGTCATTTTCGTCCTCTGAGTAGCTATCAAAGCGTCCTTTCTCGCGTTGTATGTCCACTGATCTTTAAAACAAACACCGTTTTCTTTGAGTCGCTTACATCCTGCGTCAGACGCAGGTAAGGTATTTCGCGCACGGCGATAAGAAGTCGCACAGGGTCCCTCCGTATCTCGAAACTCGTGCAATTCTCGGCGGCAGCGTTCAGTAGTTTATCACTTACGAGCGTCCACTCGCTTTCCCCCTCCTCTTCTTCTTCCCCTAACCCCCCGGTTCCATTCGGTGCCAGGCCAACAGGTGGCTGCTGAAGATAGCGTTCGAGAAAGGAGCGAGCCGACATCTCGTGAGTGATGCAGATGGATATGTGATCGAGTACAGCCTGCTTTGAGTAGGGAGGATGTTGGCGGACCAGGCGGAGGTAGCGATGGAGCGGGTGAGACAGCCAGCTGAAGACGGCCTCTGAGGCATCCTGGACGCTGGCGGACCCTGCTTGCTTACCTATGAAACAATATAAAATCAACGGTAATATAAGCAAAGAAAGATACATATAAGTGTAGACGTTTTGTTATAGCGACCGTTTGGCCTTTACCCTGCTAATTTTCCAATGAATTGATCGGGTAAGACCCTTCACTACCACTGCCTGTTTGAATGGTTGTCACGCCATTTAAGGACACTGTGTACGGACCGTGCAAGTCCGAGATTTAAATCAACGTCCTAACACATAGTGGCGCATGGGACGTGCGCTCTAACGAATGAATTTGGTTCGTGGTTATAGCCAAACCTCGTCACACACTCACATCCACATACACAAGCACGCACCCATACAGAGTAACAGACACATGCATACTGTACACACATAATTATGTAGGATATAATTATTATATGCACATAGCTATCCTTGATGTTGATATATTATGCACATTCGCTCACATACGCCAGCAATTGATCTTATGGGGGTTGAATGGGTTGGTGGATACCCCGTGACTGCATGAAGTGTTAAGACGAGCTACTAGTCGCCTGCTGACCCGATTGAAAGCCCCTCCAGGGCATATCATTGATCGCTGCCTCTCTTAATCGTTAAGTTGCTATCAGCATATCTGAATTTGGTCTACAGCAGACGCGTTCGAAAAGAAGCTCTCCAAGGGGTCTTCGCAGTTCACAGCATCCCTTCCAACCTGCCCTTTTAAATTAGGCTGCTGCTGCTGATGATGATGTTGGCATCTTCCCGGGGCTTTCCCATAAGAACCACAGCTGCTGAGTTTAATAGGATTCCCTTAAACGCAAACACCTTTTGCATTCACGATCGGGAAGACCACCTGTTACGTGGAGTTCCTTGCAACAGTTTCCTGACCGAAGCACTTTAATGGTCGAGGGATTTTACAAAGGTCGTCCACCTTTGACCTTTTCCCGACCGTCCATCACCCACAGCTTCACTCCCTGGGCGGGAGATGACGCCAGGACACAGCTGGATGCTCTTACTCCTCTCAGCCTCCGTATCTGGTGATGTGACGGAGGGCATCGCATACCACGAGCAGCAGCAGCCAACTTCACGAGATGCGACTGATGTAGAATGTAGGATGGAACGATTTATGGAAGGCATTCATCTCTTGGACGAGAGGAGGACTTTCATCTGCTGCAGTCTCTTGACGTCTCACGCTAGTTTGTCTTCTCACATTGCTCGTTGTCTCTGTTGTGTGTAAAGTGTATGTCTGTGTGTATGTCTGTGTGTCTGTCTGTGTGTCTGTGTGTATGTTTGTCTGTGTTTGTCTGTGTGTATGTCTGTCTATCTGTGTGTCTGTCTGTGTGTGTCTGTCTGTGTGTCTGTCTGTGTCTGTGTCTGTCTGTGTCTGTCTGTGTGTATGTCTGTATCTGTCTGTCTGTGTCTGTCTGTGTGTATGTCTGTGTCTGTCTGTGTGTATGTCTGTGTCTGTCTGTGTGTATGTCTGTGTCTGTCTATCTGTGTGTCTGTCTGTGTGTGTCTGTCTGTGTGTCTGTCTGTGTCTGTCTGTGTCTGTCTGTGTCTGTCTGTGTCTGTCTGTGTGTCTGTCTGTATATGTCTGTCTGTGTCTGTCTGTGTGTATGTCTGTGTCTGTCTATCTGTGTGTCTGTCTGTGTGTGTCTGTCTGTGTGTCTGTCTGTGTCTGTCTGTGTCTGTCTGTGTCTGTCTGTGTCTGTCTGTGTGTATGTCTGTATCTGTCTGTCTGTGTCTGTCTGTGTGTATGTCTGTGTCTGTCTGTGTGTATGTCTGTGTCTGTCTGTGTGTATGTCTGTGTCTGTCTATGTCTGTCTGTGTGTATGTCTGCGTCTGTGTTTATGTTTGTCTGTCTGTCTGTATATGTCTGTGTCTGTATGTGTGTATGTCTGTATCTGTCTGTTCCTGTATGTCTTTGTCTGTTTGTATGTCTGTATCTGTCTGATTTTACTTATCTGTATGTCTTTGTGCTGCTTTGTCAGTCTCTGCTTTTCGTTGTGTGTCTGTTTCTTAGTGTGTCTATCTGTGTCTCGTTCTGTCGGCATGCGTCTGTCTGTGTCTGTACATGCTTGTATGTGTATGCCTTTATCTCTGTTTGTGTCTGTCTGGTTCTCTCTAGGTCTGTCTGCCTTTTTCTTATCTGCATGTCCTTGTGTGGTTTTGTCTGTCTTTCTACGTCTGTCTAAATTTTATCACTCTTTCTGGTTATTAGTTTGTTTGTCTTCTTCTTTATAATGTCTGTTTGCTTGTCTGGCCGTCTGTCAATATTGTATCTGTGTGAACACAGTCTGTATGTCTGTTATATGCATGTCTATGCTCGTATTTCTCCCTGTCTTTGGCTAAGTCTGTCTGCTTGCCTGTGTGTATCTGTCTGTGTATTTGTGTCTGTATGCCTCGCTATCTATTTGTCTGTCTTCATTCCTCTCTTAGATCCCGAAATGCCTCGTTCTCTCCTTCTGCTTCTCCTCTTCAATTGTCTTCTCTTCCAACTCATGGTCTGCCTCTGTTTCGAGTCCCTTTGCACGTCTCTCTGCCTCCGTCTCTCCCTCTCTTTCCCTCCTGCTCCCATTCCTTCCATATCACCCTCCTGACCCCAAAAAGGATCAGCTGTCTTGAGCCTATCACTGCCGCCGTTGGGAGACTCAGGAGAGAAGGGAAACCTGGGGCCGAGTGGGAGACTAGGGAGAGAAAGGAGGCCTAGAGCCGCGTGCCATTCCGAGTTAGTCCCGTACCAGCCACGAACAATCAGTCCTAAACATCAGCTATTACGGTCCGCTGCTATTCGGCTGCAATACTCGAATCTCACTTAGCAATTATTGTCTTGATAGAATAAAAGCCAGCGATCCGGAACATGTGCCGAGGCAACAGATTCCAGCCCAAAACTCCGAAACTGCCCGTTTTCCGGGAGCGCCAGTCCCAAGAATGGATAAAGGAGGAGGGCAACGCATATAATCTTTGTTATGAGTTTTATGACCCAGATTCGCTAAATGGCAACTAATGTCCGGTATCTGCAGTTATATTACGGTTATATTACGGTGTTGAACTTGATGTGAGTAAGGAGTCCATTGACAGATGTATGGGTAGATGTATGTGTGCATGACTTTGGATGTGTCTCTTTCCCACTGTCTATCTGCTTATCTATCTGCCTGCTTTTTTGTTAGTCTGTTTGGGTCTGCCTTCTTTCTCTCTTCTGCAGATGTGGGTCTCTCCTTCTGCAGATGTGGGTCTTCATGTTTGTATTTAAATCTGTGTGTAAATTTGTTTGCGTGTCTGTATATCGGTGTACCTGTCTGCGTGTCTGTTTGTGTATTGTATGAGTCAGTCTGTCATTCAATCTGTTTCTCTGTATGTATGTATGTCTGTCTGTCTCTGTCTCTGTCTGTCTCTGTCTGCATGCTTGTTCGTCCGTCTATCTGTATTTATTTAGCGCCACTGTCTAATGACCAAGCATCAATAGATGGCCCTGAGCAATTATTGTGAGTGAAAGACTTGCTCAAGGTCCCTACGCTCTAACCGTCTCAGAGGAGGAGGAGGTTCAAACCCGTACTCTCCTCGTTACAAAGCGAGTCTCTATCCACTAAGCTAATGTTTCCAAGATACAAATTTATATCTCAACGACTTTAATCTGAGTCTGTTTCTGCTTACTTTCTTCTGTTCCATCCACTTTAGTAACCCTGGAGAAGGCTTCTTCCGTCGCACAGATCAGCCTTGACCTTCTCCGATCCAGTTTCCGCTGCCACTCCCTCAGATGTTCCTCGTTATCGCGTCTGCGCCGAGCCAAGCAACCGGAACTGGATGCGCTGGATCCTGCACCAGGGTCCCTCGATTCATCGGCCACAGGACCAGCTGGATCAGGCGATGCGGGGTCCAGAGGAGAAGGAGTGTCGTCGATGCTGTACAGCTTGTATTCGGTGGCTGCTCCTGCTGAGCCTGGGCTTCTCTGCAGCTCTGGTCCTCCACGAATCCGATCCAGATATGGACTGTAAACGGGGAAGTCCCTGTAACGTAATGTAAAAGGATGCGCACTCATTACCATTAACAACAACATCATCGTCGTCGTCGTCATCATCATCAAAATCAAAATCATTGGCTTCCTGTTGAATTCAGAATAAAATTTAAATTGGCCTGTTTCACCTACAAGGCCCTCACCTACATTCAATCACTACTGACTTCTTACATCCCTCCTCGTTGCCTGCTATCATCAAGTACAGGTCTTTTAGCTGAGCCACAATGCAGAACAGTTATGGGCTTTCGTGCATTCCATGCCTCTGCCCCAAGGAATGGAATCGACTGCCACTCTCTTTTGTAGCTCAAATCCACTGCTTCCTTCAAAAAGTGGTTAAAAACTCACTATATCTCCTTGACTTTCAAGCACTTGGATAATTATCTAACTGCATCTTCTCCTGACGGCTGACTATCCGCGTCTCAGATTCACATTTCGGTGTGACCGACTGACCGTGTGCGCGTTACAAATTTAATTAATTAGGCCTAATAATAATAATGAATAATCGTAATTAATAATCATTACCGTAGTCATCATCAGCATCATCTCCAAGACGACCGCAATCGTCATCAGCTTCTGCAACTTTCATGCTTGCTTTTTCTTATAGGCGCTGTGTATATGACCACTTACACTTACCTGTAATAGTGCTGTAGGCAGCAGACAGCCAGACTTTGAATGCTCATCGGACCCACAGAGTAGGACCTCGACTCGCCGTCCGGTGATCGAACAATCTTGATCACAAACTGACCACCAATGACCGGTCTAATCCGCAGCAGGACGACCGCCAGATAGTGGACGAAGAGCAGAGCGTCCACGAGCGACGAGGCAAATCCGACGATGACCCTATAGTCCTTGACTCCGGGTCTCAGGATCCGGACTCCGTAAAAGAGCCAGTAGGAGAGGGTCAGGAGGGCTGCGGCGAAGAGAACCAGCGATCGGAAGACGGAGAGACGGGGCATCGAGGCCTGCGGGCGACGGGCGAACAGAGCCCAGGTCCCGATGAGGAGAATGAGCAGCTTGAAGGAGAGGGAGATGAGCAGGCCCTCGCAGTCCGGGTCGCAGGCGACCGAAGGGCCTTGGAGGGGGTCGGGGTCGCTGCCGAGTGGTAGGCAGACCATGACGATGGGGGATAAGAAGGACGTGATGGAGATTGAGGCGGCGAGTACTGGTGTGGCGTAGCGACGATAGATGTTTAGGATGGTCCTCGACAGGGTCCTCGGTTTGGTCCCAGGTGTGCGGGTGGTGGAGGGGCCTGAGGGGGAAGTCCACGGGTAGGAAGTGCTGAAAACAGAGCATGAAATTTGAGTTAATTATCAAATAGCAATTAGCAATTTATAAAATGTGCGCAGAGTACTTGATTTAATCGTGACATGGATAGGGTCTTGGATTTGGCTCCAGGTGCTTGTAGATGGGAAGTCGACAGGTATGAAATGCTGAGAACAGCGCATTAAATTTGGGTTAATAATTATGTATGTGGGCACCTGTCCGTGTCTGGACTTGTGCAAAACGTATTTATGAATTCCTCTCAGGCGCTACGAGCATGACTATCTTAAAGGGATCGGAAGAGGCGCGCCTTAAAACAGATGCGCCTTAACAATAATTCACAGACAGCAATGTTTGGAAGTAGAAATGGCCCGAAGTAGAAGAGGAAGCAAAAGTATACGAAGTACATAGATAAAGAAATGAAAGAAATTATAAGAGAGCAGGAAGAAGCCGGGAAACGATTAGATGAAAGAGAGGTGGAAGAAGAAACAGAGGAATAAAAAGAAGATAAAGAAGTGGAAGAAGAGATAGAACAAGACTCGGAATTTTAGGTAGGCATAGCTACTGCTTTAATGACGCTGTGTCATTACTAAGATGATTAGCATAGCCCTCCTCCATTTAATAGACTCGAGACTGGCACTATATATAGAGTATACGGGAAAGTGGAGGATTTAGAACCTCTTAAGGAGACTTAAGCTAATATCGAGCCCGAGGACATAAAAGTGTTAGTAACTTCGCCATAGTCCAAGTTTCACTACCACCATTCCTTAACAATGGACCAATGGTGCCACGTAGTGCCAGTCCCAATCCTGGAGAAATGAGGAGGGCGACGTCAATGGTCTTAGCAGTCAAAAGATGTCTTTAAACACTGGAAACTACTGCTAATGTCCATCTGTTAACTAATGTATGCTTGCAAAACGGGGGAAGTCACCACTTGCGGCCTCTCGCACACACACGTATGAACCCAACATTTTCTTCTTAATATTTCTTACTTGTTGGAGAATGTGTCTCCACGTTCGCTCGCTACATCCGCCTCATTCCAGTCGTCATCCTGGGAAGAATACTTCACTTCCGGTATCTGTGTACTTCCGGTCAATCCAAGCTTGACCTGAGGTGCGTCGGCCATTGACAGGCCGGCTGGTCTTCTTGGTTGGTCAGTCAGTCTTGACCGCTGGTCAGCGACCCTTGGATGATGTGGATACGGGGTCGTTGTTGCTGCAGCGGTTGATAGCTGCTGCTCACCAGTGTCCACTTTGCTGATCGGCTGACCGACTTCGGACATCGGCAGCGAGTCCCTCTTCATGTTAGGGGTGGAACGACATTAATATCTAGAATAACATGCATTTATTGGAAAGACGTTGAAGTCTAAATGACATCAATATAAATTCAAATAGAATGGAAAATATAGAATAGAATGGAATATATAGAATGGCATCGAAAATGTAGAATAGAATAGAATCGAAGATATAGAATAGAATAGAAGAGAATCGAATAGAACAGGGGCGCTGATGGTAAAGGATCTCACCCGATCAATTCTTTGAAACATGAGCAGGGTCAAGACCATTGTGGGGCGCGGTGGTGTAGGGGTATGTTCGGTGCCTTGCAGCCGGAGGGTTGCGGGTTCGAATGCACCTGAAGCCGCCGCGTAGGGACCCTGGGCAAGTCCTTCACTCGCAATTGCTCATGCGCTTCGGCGTGAAACTCCGATTCAGTGTCCGCGCTGTAGTCGGAAGCGCCTCTGAGTAGACATCTTGAAGGGGCGCTATTTAACAATTGCACATACATACATACATACATACATACATACATACATACATACATACATACATACATACATACATACATACATACATACATACATACATACATACATACATACATACATACATACATACATACATACATACATACATACATACATACATACATACATACATACATACATACATACATACATACATACATACATACATAAGGTCGTTCCGTACTGAGACCTTAAGTGTCGTGACAAGGGCCGCATTAAGGCTATTGCGGGCCCGGGTCTCTGATTACCCTCCAAAGGTCCTCTCTGACAACCACTGGTCCACCACGTACATTTTTATAAAATGCAGGCCCTCAAAACTGTGGGCCCGGGTGCTGCAGCACACTGAGCACTCCTCCCTTATTGCGGGCCTGGACGTGACAGATTCACACAGGTGGCGATGGTAGAGGGAATCTCACCTGGTAAATTCATTAAAAACTGAGTAGGTTCGAGGGAATAAAGTTGCCATGGAAGTTCGGGTAAATTTACATGTATCCCAGTAATACGGAAACACTACCGTTTTAACAAAGGGTTGTATTAGCTTGAAGACGTCACTGTCATTCCTAAAAATAGAATAAAACGAGAAAGAAGGAAGGACAGCAGAGTGATTTTAATGCGTTTCAAAAACCCCTCTTTATTAGACCATTCATTGTGAAAGTCCCCGTTATCCTATATGGGTTGTGCGTGGGGGTGTACGTGTGTGTGCGTGCGTGCATATGTGTGTGTGCGTGTGTGTATGTATTTGTGTGTCTGTGTGTGTGTGAGTGCGTGTGTATTTGTGTTTGTGTATGCATGCATGTGTGTGTGTGTTGCATGGGGATTGGGGAACTCAATACCAAGCCAGATCGAGTGCTATCAATAGGGGTATTTATATTATAGGGAAACTTATGCATCTCTAGTTCAAAACACGCCTACTCCCAGATATAATTACCATAGGATGAGGTCATTTGAATTCGCACTTCGGCGTATGTACTGTATGTATGTACTATATATGCATGTATGTGTTTGTATAAAACTCGTGATTAACAAATGATGTGTTCCTCGCATTATCACATACGCCCAGAAATACTATTAGGCCCTATATTAGGGCTGGGCATTTAACGCGCTATTAACGCGATTAATGCGATAATTAATTAACGCGGTTAAATTTTTTAACGCAGTTAACGCGATTGTCATTGCGTCCAATTAATTATTTCTAGAAATGCGCTAAAACAATTCTAAAACCGCTCAGTTTAAACTTTAAACTTAAAAGCAAAAACTAAAAAGTAAAAACAAGTAGTAAAAGCATTGTGTGCTTTTGTTTATTGACTGCAATCATTGATATAGCGCATATTCAACGTAATTACTCCGAGTCGGTACAGTAGTTGTACTTTTTATCTATTGTGACATGCGTTGAAAATTAATCGCGGCGCTAAAATTTTAATCGTTCGATTAATTTCCATTAACATTTTTAATCGCTGCCCACCCCTATATTATATGCAAAATAAATTTAAAGTTTCTACTCAGAGGCGCTCCCATCCCAACTCCGGCGATAAAGAACAGTTTTCATATGCTTGTAAGGGGTGAATGGTTAAAAGAACAGGCAGATCTGAAGGAAGGTTATTCCATGCATGTGCATGCTCGGTCCAATCACTAAAAACAAAATAATGATGATGCATCTTTGAAGTGCACGTATTATTCGATACATAGTAAATTTAAAACACACATCGGTATCGACAAGAAATTAATAAAAGTAAATGTAAGTAAGTAAGTAACTTCACCGTAAGCTGTGCTATGCTGTGTCCACTCAATATAGGTCGATGGTCCAATCACTAAAAACGCACGACCATGCATCTTCGAAAGTTCAAAGTGCACGCAGAGGTACAAGTAAGTAAGTAAGTAAGTAAGTAAGTAAGGAAGCAAAGCAAGCAAGTAAGTAAGTAAGTATAGCCTTTAGTACTCCATTAGCAATCGCACAATCGGACATCGAAAAAGAATGTAAAATAACCCATAGAAGTAATAAAAATGTATAGCAATAATAGTGAATAGTAAAGTTCTAAAGCATGTTAATAAGTGTAAAGCATCCTGGTAATGAATCCCTTTCTAGTGAGGAGGTAAGAACGTGGAATTTGACGGTTGTGAGGACGAGGCCTATAGAGGCAGAGGCATGCACATCATATGTACACATCGTGACATCCCTCTGGGGCTTACAAAGTTCACCTCGAGATGCAGAACGAAGATTTCCGCGGTTTGCCAAACCCGAGGTGAGGCGACGGAACTCCTGCAAGTAGGCAGGGACGTTCTCTATCTGGTACCGCCAGACCCAGACCGAAAATCCCAATTCAATGCGCTGAGAAACAGGGAGCAAATGGAGCACATCACTCATATCAACAGAGCTGTATTCGAGTAGTACTTGAGTGCCATTCTCGAGTTCTTGTATTTACAACTCAAGTACCAGCACTCATCCCACACTTACCCAATCCGTACTCCTTCCCATAAACCATTTTCTCAACCTACGCTGATTCCAACAGCAAAACTGCCCCATCGTCATGACGTATTTAGGGGTGGTTTTAAGTGTTCAAACCCCCGAAATAAATACATTACTGTTATTAAAAACTAAAAATGTAGAAAAATACAACAATTTCCAATGGAATCCCCGAAAACTTACAACCACCTCCGAAATTTTTTCTTGGCTACGTTTCTGCTCGTCGTACAGAACCGCCACAGCGCAGGCTGGATTGTGTACACGTCTGGCTTTCATGGGGCGTACACGCGAGGCGTAATATACAGGCAGTCGATTGTACATCAATATTATTTTGTATCGGAGAAGCCGTTAGCCTTCGGAGGGTAGGGCGTGCTTATTGTGTCCAATGCATGTAATGTTCTCTCGTCACAACGTGAGTCATCATCCTCTCGTCGATACGCCAACGATGCCAAACGGGATAGCGATACAGCCGCATAGTATATACAGACAATCGGTCTGCTTCATCTGTACGTCCTCTCTCTTATCCTGTCCCACATGCCCGCCCGGCTGCATGTGGGATCTGCCTGTGTCTTCCTTAGTTCCTGCCGCCCACCTCCGTTTTCTCTGGTTGTGTATGCCTGTGCCTCTTACTTTCTCTCTTTCTCTGTGTATGTGTGTGTGTCTGTCTGTCTGTCTCCCTCTCTGGCATCCACTTTCTTGTTCTTCTTCGAAATACCGATTATTTTTTCGTTAATGTATCGTTGCTTCAACTTGCTTGTCCTACTGCGTGCTCGGCTGCCTTGGTGTCTGTCTGCATGCCCGCCTTAGTGGCCGTCTGTCTCCATGCCTGCATCATTCCCTTCCTCTGTCCTTCCCACTTCCTCCTACCCTGTTTCCCCAGATTCTTCTTGTCTCTGTCTCTGTCTCGTTCTGTCTCTTTCTCTCTGTCGCCTCTCCTGTCTGTCTCTCTGTCTGTCTCAATGTCGGTTTCTGCTTGTCTCTGCCAGGGTCTCTCTGCTTCTCTGCCTCTCTCTGCATCCTTCCATTTTTTCACTCTTTGTCCACACCTATGCTCTATGTTTGTGTACGCCCAAGTCCTTTTTTCTCTGTCCCTAAATGCCTCTCTCTTTCTCTCTTGGCGTCCTATGTCTTACTCCATTTCGAATTCCCGATTCTTTACCCGTTGGTGTATTACTGTTTGTTCTACTGCGTGTCCGTCTGTCTTGTCCTGCGTCGTGCTATATATCACTTCCGGTTTTTTGGGTCATAACTATCCATTTAGGAAGCATCATTTTCCAAATTCACACATAGAAAGCATAGTTTTCTAACTTCACTTACCTATAGAACACATCGTTTTCGAAATTCACTTACCTATGGTAGGAATCTTTTCCATGTTTAAATGTGGAAGTCATACTTTTCCAAATCACTTACCGATAGTAGAAATCTTTTCCCATGTTTAAATGCAGAAGGCATACTTTTCCAAATCACCTGAAGGAATCCTTTCCCATGCTCACCTATACAAGGTATGCTCCCACGACTAACATTTGCCGCATCAACGCCCATCCATCCATCCATCCATCCATCCATCCATCCATCCATCCATCCATCCATCCATCCATCCATCCATCCATCCGAACAAGCGCAGCATCTGGTCTCGAACAGCCGACGCTTCTGTTGTTACTGCTGCTGTTCCTGCGGCTGTTACACGGATGCCCTGGGCATCGCAATCTGCCTCAGCAGCCCAGACGATAGAAGACCCACAGCAGCCTCCCAGGAGCTTTTGCCAATCGCACATCATCGCGGTTTGACCGCTACCGCCGTTTGTACTGACGAACTCGTAATTGACGAATGTTACGTTCCACACATAGGCTACGCCCGGAAATGTTTATTATGTGCAACAATTTTTAAAATTTCTATATATATTGTATATAGTATTTATTTATATGTATATGCAGACTATACACTTATGTTTAAATAAACCATAGGCTATACATGAACGAGTGCATATTCTTAAATACCATCGTCCAGAGTCCAGACCAATCACTGTATTTACAGTATGTATAATTATTAAAATACATTTCTAGGTACTATACATGAACGAGCGCATATTCTTAAATCACCATCGTCCTCACTCTCTATCAATCACTGTATTTGGTATATTATAAATAAATTCCGATGTACAAATATCATACACATTTACGTGTTACTGCAAGTATACACTCGCTCTCTCTTCAGAGGCGCTCTGACTCTGTCTGAACGCTGAATCGGAGTTTCACGCCGTCAATTGCGAGTGAAGGACTTGCCCAGGGTCCCTACGCGGCGACTTTGAGGTGGATTCGAACCCGCAACCCTCCAGCTGTCTGTATTGTGATGTATGTGTGTTGTATTGTACTTTCTCCCGCAGTCTCCGAGAAATTAATGACCGGGAAGCTCCCGGGGCGCCGGTGCGAAGAGCGGGTACAACCCACTCTCACTCGGGATCCACTGTAGGTGTGTGTGTGTCTGTGTGTGTGTAGGTGTGTCTTGGTAGGTATGTGTGTGTGTGTGTGTGTGTAGGTCTTACATATAGCTTAATTGTGTGTTGTGTGTGTGTGTGTGTGTGTGTGTGTGTGTGTTGTGTGTGTAGGTGTGTGTACGCACACGTAGTGTGTATATGTGTGTGGCTCTTGGATTTTTGCTGTATAAATATAACAAAGATGTTTGTTATAAATATACGCGGTTGTGTGTATATGCAATTTGGATTTTTGCTGTATAAATATAACAAAGATCCCTTTATAAATATGCAGGTAACTGTAATTAATCTATATATTTATTTATGGATGTCTGTGTGCGTGTGCTTATGCCAGGTGTTGTAGGTCTATAATAATAATGACCAGAAAGCTTAGTAGATAATTAGCCAATGTGCGATTCTACGGCGAAACTGCTGTGCGCGCCTCAGGCCAGGAACAGCGCAAAGGTATACAGGCCACGGTAATCAACATCGAAATGGTATCGCATTACGTGTAAATGGATAAATGTAAATCTAAAGGTGCACGTTTTTCTATAGGGACCATACTCGACCCTGCTCAGTTTTCAGTGATTATATGGGTGAGATCCTTCACCACCCCTTCCCACTTGAATGGGCGCCACGCCATTTTTCTGCGGACGAATATAGGAAAGCTTTCGTGCATCCAGCCATGTGTTGTTGCTCCACGTGTAAGCCTCAGGCGAATGCGATATGCCACCAATGTAGGGTATACCACTGGACGGACGGACAACTGCCCATCAGCATGGTGATATATCTACCACAACTGACCAGTCAAAGTTCAGAAGAATGTATTTGGTACAGCACATAAACTATGCTTGACATTGACACACATGCACACACACAAAATTATATATAAATAAACATATACATATATCCGTAGGCCTACTGTATGCATATATATATATATATATATGTATATGTACATGTATGTGTACATATATATATTTGTATATGAAACCCAGTGATGTGTTTTGCTCAATATGCAGATATGAGGTCTTCCATTGTAAAGTTGGAGACCATATAATAATAATATTTATTCTTTAATGAATATTTAATACTGGACAACTTATATGTAGCACTATAGGTATCAGCAGTGCTAGGCATATACATATATACATATATAGAGAGTGAGAATTATATATGTGCATTATAGCACTATATGTTTCGGCTTCCTTTGCGGTTTGGACAACGTGCTTCACGCAGGCCAGACACAGTGGCTCCAAGATCGACCATCTCCGCTCGTTAAAATGCGTGAATGCTCGACTTTCAACATGGTCAGATGGTTTTACCATTCAGAACTCGCAACACTGATTCTATCCTTTCATCCTTTCTTCCCACCTGGCCTTCCTTCCTCCTTCCGTGCGTTCCTCCTTTCTTCCTCACCTCCGTAATTTCCTATCTCCCTTCTACATACGATGTATCCCCCCGTATTTCCATTTTTCTTTTTCATCATTCTTTCCCACTCTACATCTCTTCATCCTTCCATTGTTTAAATTCCTTCCCTTCCTTCTTCTTTCCTCCTTCATTCTTAAGGCTTCATGCCTTTCATTCCTTCATACCTCCAACCCAGCAACCGCTCTTATAATTTACGCACGTTCCTCGTCCATTCCTGTTTTTCCCGTACATCAATCCGCTGGTCAAAACATTTATGTACCATAATGTTCCGGTGTTTGCTTTTAAAGAAAATATATATCACAACTAATTATTTGGTAGGCTTGCGTCATCGTATCGTATCTATAGATTTATTTAGCGCCTCTCGCAGAAAAACCATTTCAGAAGCGCTGGATCAGACTGCACTGCAATATCGGTTGCTTCATTCATTCACAGATTTTCACGGGATTTAATGTTTCAAGTTTATCCAATTCAGAATAGCCAGTTAAGTAAGTTGAATAATCTCCGCTGAAGGTCCCTTCTAGTTGGCATCTTGTTGTGAGCCGAATACTGCTACAAACCATACCTGTTCTTTGACCCCCATAATTTTACCTTGGAAGATTTGAGCCCACTTTAGAATTAGCCGACTCTACACTCGTCAAGGTCAACCATGCACTTTACATGTATGTCAGAAAACATACTGTACTATTTAACACTAGAAGCACCGAAGGGGTCAATCTGACCCCTTTTGGTTTTTAGCAGAACGCACCTCAGCCCCAGATATAGCCCGGGTCCTGTAATTTTATGACTTCTCCTAGCTTCGTAGGGTATACCCTCTGCCAAAATTTGAACTCCAGGGGATTCACATTTTCTGAGATTTTTGCTGTTCTACCTTTAAGCACCAAGGGGTCAATCTGACCCCTGTATCAGTACTTGCATATAAGGCTACACATTTCTTGTTTTCTATTCAATAAAATTACAGATCACAGCTAATTACGTAATCAAATGTGAGAAGATAGGAGATGTGTGAGAGGAGAGGAGATCTGGTGAGAGGATAGGAGATCTGGTGCGAGAAGAGGAGATCTGGTGAGAGGAGAGGCGATCTGGTGAAAGGAAACAAGATCTGGTCAGAGGAGAGAAGATCAAATGAGAGGATAGGAGATCTGGTGAGAGGATGGCATCTTGCGAGAGAAGATGAGATCTGGTGAGAGAAGAGGAGATCAGGTGAGAGGATAGGAGATCTGCTGGCGAGAGGAGAGGACATTTGGCAATGGAAAGAAGATCTGATGAGAGCAATGTAGATCTGGTCAGAGGAGAGATCTGGTCAGAGGATAGTAGATCTGGCGAGATGAGAGTCAGATCAAGTGAGAGGATAGGAGATCTGGCGAGAAGGATGATTTGATCAGAGGAGCGGAGATCTGGTTAGACCGTTAGAGGCAAGAAGATCTTGTGAGAGGAGATCTGGTGAGAAAAGAATAGATCTGGTGAGAGAAGAGGATATCTGGTGAGAGGAGAGGATATCTAGTGGGAGAAAGCAGATCTGGTCAGAGGAGAGATCTGGTGAGAGGATAGGAGATCAGTGAGAGGGTAGTAGATCTGATGAGAGAAGAGGAGATCAAGTGAGAGGATAGGAGATCTGGCGAGAAGGATGACTTGGTGAGAGGAGATCTGGTGAGAGTAGAGAAGATCTGGTGAGAGGAGAGAGATCTGGTGAGAGAAGACGATATTTGGTGAGAGGAGAGGAGATCTGGTGAGTGGAAAGAATATCTGGTCAGAGGAGAGAAGATCTGGTCAGAGGATAGGAGATCTGGTGATAAGATAGGAGAACTGGTGAAATGAGAAGATCTGGCGAGAGCAGAGAAGATCTGGTGAGATGAGAGATCTGGTGAGAGGATAGGAGATTTGGTGAGAAGATAGGGTGAGGTCTGGTGAGAGGATAAGAAATCTGGAGGGAGGATAGGAGATTTGGCGAGAAGATAGGGTGTGATCTGGTGAGAGGATAGGAAATCTGGTTAGAGGATAGGAGATCTGGTGTGTGGATAGTAGGTTTAGTAAGAGCGGAGGAGATCTGGCGAGAGGAGAGGATCTTCTATTATTCCATTCCAACTTACTTATTACACTTGTTTATGCTTATGTAATTCATGTTAATAAAGTTGACAGTCAATTTAATTGAATTTGCAATTGACTTTGCATTATAATTATGTGGGGTCAAAATGACCCCCTTGGTGCTTCTAGGAAGTTCGAATTCTCGGTACTTCTAGTGTTAAGTCCCTATACTATCATCAATCAATCGACGGCGCTCAAACACTGATCAGATAAGTTATGCTCGTGATTCAGTAATTGGGCCTATAATTATTGTCATCTGTCATTCGTAAAAGCGCCACTTCAAGAAACAACTCAAAAATGGCGCTTCCTACTTGAACCAACGATATCACTGTCGAGTAATAGACTTTAGTCGTTTGCGAAACTGTGGAAGGGACAAACTGAGGAGTTCGAGCCGCAGGTCTCGAGAGAAATCTGTCCCTACTTTAATCTGTGTCGTGTGTCGGCTTTCGAAAACCACGAAACGCTTCGGTAGGCTTCTTCTGAAGATTCCCCTTCGTGAGTTTCAATATCACTTCGCCCGAAGACAGAAAAGTCCCTTTTTGGACCCCTAATACCAAAACGGAAGTAAGAGAACTAAAAGAGAGCTTAACCTCAAAAGTCGAGCAAAGAACGAATAGCGGTGACTCAACTTGACCTCTATGACCCTGTCAAAAAGAGCGTATACCATCAACAGGAAATTCGAGTTCCTCTGTCAAGGCTATTAATTACTCTGTCCATTTATCTTTTGTCTTCGTATCCCTGTATTATGTTTTGACGAAATCTGTGCACAGAATGGTTTGAGCGATCAACATTAGACGTCTACCAGATCAAGCTGTATGCATATGCATTCGCTAGACGAGCGTAGGTGTGAGTCCCTATACAGAGTCTAGTGCAGGCCTCTGTTGGATATGCGCAGGCCTGTAGTAGGCCTTAGTGACGAAATGTAAGTCAGTTGGGCCTTAGTGATGAAATGCGAGGTTTAATATATATAAATAAATAAATATATATACACATATAGACTAGTCTATAAATAAATAGTATATATGAACTTCAATCTGCCATATGAACGGTGAGAAGTATTCAGAATAATTTCTGTCGACGTCAGCGGCCTTTGTTGCCATGATGCGTCGTTAAACTCTGGATCAAAATAAGAGGCCTATAGGCCTACAAAGGATCAAAGACCTCCCGGGTCTCAACAATCTTCTTGACGTCTTTTGTGACAGTTGAACGACACCAATAACTGCGTGGTATACACGTTAGTAACATAAGAGGAATTCGATCAACTGGCATACTTTCTACGCCACCAAAAACGTTCGTAAACATTCTCCAAAGACTTTTTAATAACAGCGTTATCAAGACAAATCAGATGTTGCCGAGCCTTGGAGACAGCACCACATCTTCCTAGTATAAGTTAACTCACGAAGAAAAATATTCCTCAATGTAATTGGATGCGAGAAATCTTCATAACACAAACAATAATGTTTACATGTTCTTACAGGGCCGGCCTAATGCATTATGCTAACAGTTAACCACGCTAGTCAGCCAGCCAGGCCCATACAGGCCTACAGGCCTAAGCTTTCAGGCCTAACAATGGTTGTGGGCCGATGTATTATACTTCCTCTTTGCCTGCTATTAGCTAAAATCCAACGCTCACTGACGCTTATATCGCTGTGGATTGTGGAATTTATTCGTAAAGCCTTTGATAATGTTGGTAGATGGACGGGAGTTATTGACGCCAGTTGATCAGTTGGAGTAGCTGCACAACTAGGTTTGTTCGTATATATATATAATCTAATCTCGTATGATCTAATCCTTAGCTTGATTTGTGTTGATCTGATATGATATGATATGATACGATAAGATAAACAACTGCAGTGTATTGTTTTGTATATCTGAAAGACTTCTATATATTATAATTTATTATAAGACTCATTAAGATTCTACGATGAAGGGAAAATGGAGGGGAGGAAGACAAGAGGAAGACCAAGACAGATGATGCTGGATTGGATGATGACAAACGATTACAGGAAGCTGAGAGAAGAAGGCCCAACAAAGAGAGGAGTGGCGACGTCGGACATTTGAACCTGCCTAAGAGGCAGAGAACCACAAGAAGAAGAAGATTCTACGCTATTAAGGACTTCTATTATATATTTTAAGGACTTCTATTATATATTTTAATGACTTCTATTCTATTTTAATGACTTCTATTTTATTTTAATGACTTCTATTCTATTTTAATGACTTCTATTCTATTTTAATGACTTCTATTCTATTCTAGAGACTTGTATTCTATCAAATTATAAGGACTTCTGTAGCGCAATTACCACACTTCCTCAACGGATACCTATAAATTGTGCAATGACTGATGTCATGCCAGACTACATCTCTGACTTCGGCATTCGGGTAGCAGACAACCGGATCAGATGTTGGCTGTGATCCTCATCGAAAAATCAACTACAAGTACCGCGGTCTTCCAACAGATTTTTTCTCTTCAAAGACAGTGCTTAAAGAAAAACTATTGTGAGATCATGCAATGTTGGGTATTTGCCTTGTACTGCTTCACAAGTTGTGAGATTACTGGAATATAATGTAAAAAATTTGAATTTAAGGTCTGAATTCTTCCGGATGCCAGGCACCCAATAAACTTTCTCTCTGGGTGCATTGGCACCCAAGGCTCCCAAGAAGTCGGCGCCTACGCATGTATACATATGTATAATGTCTCGTCTATCTAGCAGATATAAAGAGATATCTAAATGTTAAAAGATCTCTAAATAAACATATATAATTAGATATCTAACAGATATTTAAAGAACTATAAATATTGCTGACTATATTCCAGGAAAGTGCTTTTTTGTGATGCCGTCGAATTCGACCGAACTCGTGGCGTTATAATCAAAACAAATTTCAAAGTTCCGCACATGTATATCAAACATAGACTATAAATAGACTTTAATAAAGGAAATTACATCATCACGAGTTTATCCGGTGTAGGCCTATACGTCTGCTTGTTTAATTTGTAGTCACGAATCATCTTACAAATCTATACAGTGCAATGCCAAGCCTATATTTTAGAGGGGGAAAATTAGGCTTGACTATTTAATTAATTTTTGGTCATTATGTAGAATGTTTTAACTCTCCCTGATGATCTCTATGCCCTATTATGGGGATTGTTTGGCAATGTTCGGATGATTGCGATGGTGTTTTGTCCATTTGGCAATGTTCATGTAGTGATGGTAAATTGGTAATGGCATATTTACGGCAATTTAAACCGAATTAGGCCTCATCATTGTCAATCAAATTGGAATGACTTGAGTCACATGACATCCTGCTTACATAGTCCGGATATCAGTGTATCATGAACTATAGGCCTAATTACAATTAGGTTCATATAGGCCTAAGCTTTTTAAGCCCTGCGCTGCATGTAAGTAAGTAAGTAAGTAAGTAAGTAAGTAAGTAAGTTAGTTAGTTAGTTAGTTAGTTAGTTAGTTAGTTAGTTAGTTAATAAGTTAGTAAGTAAGTAAGTAAGTAAGTAAGTAAGTTAGTTAGTTAGTTAGTTAGTTAGTTAGTTAGTTAGTTAGTTAGTTAGTTAGTTAGTTAGTTAGTTAGTTAGTTAGTTAGTTAGTTAGTTAGTTAGTTAGTTAGTTAGTTAGTTAGTTAGTTAGTTAGTTAGTTAGTTAGCTACAGTAAGAAACTCAGTTAATAAGGTAAGTAAGTAAGTAAGTAAGTAAGTAAGTAAGTAAGCAAGCAAGCAAGCAAGCAAGTAAGTAAGTAAGTAAGTAAGTAAGTAAGTATATCCTATATTCAACCAACTGCTAACCGCACTTTGGTGTGCATGAAAGTTTTAAGTCATCGTGAATGAGTCATCCTTATTATAATAAATCACCCTGATTAAAATGTAATCCGTGCTAAGGTATCTGCTGCTTGGATTATTCCATTGTGTTCGCGAGGTCGCATGGCATAGCTCGTCAGTTTTATGGGAGGTAACAATTCGTTTGCAGAACATTTCATTTCATTTCAGATATTTATATAGCGCCCCTTCAAGATTTCTACTCGGAGGCGCTCCCGACTACAGCGCGGACACTGAATCGGAGTTTCACGCCGAAGTGCATGAGCAATTGCGAGTGAAGGACTTGCCCAGGGTCCCTACTCGGCGGCTTGAGGTGGATTCGAACCCGAACCGCAACCCTCCGGCTGCAAGGCACCGAACATACCCCTACACATGTGCTGGGTCGTTAATGCGTAGAAGATTGCTGCCGTATTTAAAAAATGAGGCTCTACTTGTATGTTATTACGGGTGCAATGATGTCATTGAACTAAAGCGGTTTTGACCCCGTCGATCCCTGCATGCTATAAGGGTAGACAGACAGACAGAGACAGACAGAGACAGGCAGAGACAGAGAGACGGACGAACAGACAGAGACACATACACAGACACAAAGTCAGCGAGACATGGAGACACACAGACACACACACACACACACACACAGAGGGACGATGACATGAAGATCGAGAGAGACACGCACAGACAAAGATATATTGGCAGACAGACAGCACTAGAGAGTCAGACAGAGACATGTATAGATATATAGACAGACAGACAGACAGACAGAGGCAGGCAGACAGACAGACAGACAGACAGACAGATAGGGGCAAACGACTGAACCTGAGAGAGAGCCAAAGCCGGAACTGTGATAGCGCAATAAAAAAGAGAGCAGTCTTCTGAGCTTCAGGCTTTGAAAACTTCTGTGCTATAATAGACGGGATATGGATGATCAAACCCTGTTTGTATCAGCTGATAACGTGGTTTATTCAAAGCTTAGTCAACGAAAATCGTCATTATACCGTCTCAAGAGCAGCCTGGGAGTAGTAAGAATCGTGGGCCCCATGATCTGATTTGAGTTATATATATATATATATATATATATATATATATATATATATATATATATATATATTAAGGTGGTCCTTAGCTCCATGTAACAGAAATTTTTGATGAATTTTAAAGGAGGCACCCTTCCAACTTATTGATTTAGGTACAAAAATATGTATATTGAAAAGTTTGTAAAGATTTTATAAGTTTTAGAGGTTGCTACCGGACCGAACATATATCAAATTGTAAAAAATCCGCTGATAAAACATAAATATTGTATAGTGTGTACTATTCTTATGCAAAAATTCAAAAATTCTGGTGGATAGTGGTATTTACTATTTGGGCCAATACACATAAGTGAACATGAAAATTTTGAGTTCCAATTAATATTTAATATATTAATGCATCAGTGTCTTTTGTTCCTGTCTGGATATCTTTGACGATATTCCTTAACAATCAACCGCAGAAACTGCTTCTGATCCTCGCTATTTGTGGGAAGCTTCTCCACGCTCTGCTGTGTCATTCATAACTCTTATTAAGCTGGCGGTGGGTTTTTACTAACTTGCAGTTGTTATCTTTTGGCCAAGCATCAACATCTTGTTGAAGGAAACTTGATGGAATGCCTGTAATGCAGAAGAATATTCTAGTCTTTTCCCTAAAAAATCTTCCAGTTGCTTCGAGCTGATCAATGTTCTCTTTTGAGGATGTTGATGCCAGTTTTGTCCAGAGCAGCAACCATTTGATGTTTGGTATCATTGGAGTCATAAATGTCATGAAAGTATTCATAAGCCAGCAATTCCTCCGACAGATGCCAGAGGTGACCCAGAAATATTTTCATTGCAACCTCTGTAACTGCGCTATTTTTCGCTTTGTATCTGTCAGTGTCCTTCAAGAGTTCCAGGTCAATTCGAGAAGCAGATGGTGCATACGGTGCTTGAAACAAGACTTTGACATACAGCATTACCTTGAACAATCAGATGTTAGCTATCCTCTTTTCTTCTCTTCTTGTCAATTTGAACTGTCTCTTGAACATCCAAATCTTAAGACTGTAAATACTCCAGGCCATTCACCTCGCTCTTTGTAGTCCAGCTGGTGCTCTGAATGGTATGCCCCTGGAAGGCACTCCGCCCAAGACGGTTATGGTCAGCTCCACCAGTTCGCGATAGTCGTCCGTGGTTGGTATTGTTGAAGTTGACTCTCAGCAAAGGCAATAATCTCTTGATTCACAGGAAATTGCACCGTGAAAAACTCATCGGCTGTTACTGTTTCCTAATTTGATCTGTCTATAAGTTCCCAGCTTTTCTGGAATCTCTTGAAAATCATTACCGGTATGTCTGGACCTTTGGATGGATCACGAGAAAGTATGACCAATGCCTCCACATTATTTCTAGTATGAGATGGTGACATGCACACCACAACATATTCTTGTCAAGTGTCTGCTCCAACAGGATGCAGCCAGCCACCATTTTTGGTCCAATGTTTACTTTCCTTTTATGTACAGCACTGTCTCTCTCTTCTTGCCAAAGTCCTATCAACACAACACATCTTATCTGGGTCCCCTGCGTGGGCTGTGTTAACAGAAACAGTCTGCCCCTTCAATGCTGCTATTTGCAAGGTTTGGGCATGTGCAATGTCACACAAATCCTGTAAACCTGATTCTCATTCTTCTTCTTTATTCTTTAGCACTTCTGGTTGTTTTGCTTGTTCTCCTTATTTCCCTAATTTTTTAATAGTTTTTGAAGAAACCTTTAATTTTTCTTACAAAGCGTTGGATGTCTTTGCGCAAACTTCGAGAACATGACTGGCTATACGGAATTGTATTGTATTGTATCGATCAATTTATATGACAAGCATCTGCTACATCTATTTGATTGGTTGTTTTATACAATCGTAAAACACTGTCAGGATTTCTTCTTTGCTTTGTAGCTTTGTATTACTGAATGTATTATTCCTGACCTAAGTCACACACGTGTCTTTGTATCTTGTATCTTACAGTGTATCCAATTAGCTAAAACCTAATTCTAGACTTTCCTGTCAGCTTAAAAGGTACTATTTCAGCATTGTTTTGCTAACTGATATAATATATTCGTTCGTAATGACATTTAACATAAGCTAGCGCAGAGAGCGCCTCTGAATAGATATCTCGAAGGGGCGCTATATAAATGTTCAATTACATTACATTACTATACTTGCAAAGATCAAGTTGACTAGATACAAACCATGCAAGTCGTAACATTTTATGGCATAATAATTTACAAGCGTCAATAACAATGACTATTCGCTTGTATCAATTACCGCTCAATGTTAGCTGTCCATGGCAAACTTTCAGAGCCGGTAGCGACCTCTAGATATTATTATTTTGAGCTGAAAAATTACAGAATTGTTTTCTCATTCATAGAAACCAAACTAGAGGGTGCCCCATGAAAAAAGTCAAAGTTGATAACTAAGGACCACCCTATAGTTACTCAAAATCTGGTCGATCTGTTTCCAAATGTGTTTATTTCCTTGAGAATCTTCATGACGTTACCTATATCTGCTGCAGATGATGAGAGATCATTCAGTAACCAGAAAAGAACAAAGAACTACCTCGATCCGTTCCACGATGGGTCAGCAGCGTCTTAATGGATTGGCTACATGTTAAGCATTAATTCTGATGTCGCTAGAACTTTAAATTATCAAAGCATTATCGATAAATTCGGTGGCTTTGAAAATGCGAAGGTTGATTTGAACCTTTCTGTTGAGGTTTTAAAAGATATTTGAAAAAGGCCTCGAAAATTAGTTGTGGCCCTGGGCCTCCAAATCCTGTCCTAGGCATGTGTATGTATATATACACACACACACACACAATGATAGTCTAGTGGTTATCGTGCTGGACTTTCAACCGTCGATTCGGAGGTTCAAATCCCAGCTAGGGCAGAGAATTTGCTTCGGGATTTCTGGTCTATACCAGCGCCAGCCTAGCCAACTCAGCTAGAGTGAGTACACAGACCGTACACTGTCGGTGAAAAGATGAGACGGCGAGGGAGAGAGAATTGGCCATCCGCCCTCATATGCCGAGGCTAAGAAATGAAGTCGCTAACACTTCATCCCCATGGCTGCCTCTCAGGCTAGCTTAAGGATATGATGTTCTGATTAAACTAACTGGGATGATGGGATGGGCGCCTAGGTTATATCTCCGCTCGTTTCTCGTCTCATATTAAACCTAAATAGTTTACAGATTATTATTAATATTATAACTTCGATGTTTTGTCATTATCATTATATAACTGTTGTTGTCCCTTTATGCGACTGCAAATGGTGTATTAAAGACTATACTTACTTACTCACCTATTTACCTATTTACCTACTTACTTACATATCTACTTACTTACCTATCTACGCACTTACCCACTTACTTACTGACTGACTGACTGACTGACTGACTGACTGACTGACTGACTGACTTACTCTACTTACTTAGTTACTTCGTACTTACTTGCTTACTTACTTACTGACTGACTGACTGACTGACTTCTACTTACTTACTGACTGACTGACTGACTGACTGACTGACTGACTTACTTACTTACTTACTTACTTACTTACTTAAGCGGGGAGAGATATCACGATTAGCCGTAAGCCTACTAACATGACCTAAATCTCACTGATCGCCGGCCGGGCCTCTTCACGTCCTGTAGGCTTAGGCCTGTTCGCCCGTAAGCCACAGCAGTGCAGTCAGCTCAGCGCCCTCAAACTAAATGCGACCATTGCTGAGTCTATATCTGGTCGGTTAAGTTCCGTGACCGATTGAACTAAAGGACACAACTATAACATACATCGACAGGAGCTGCTGATTTTTCGCAAGAGCAACAAGTGAGTTTCTCATTCAAGTATTATACACCTAAAACATACTCACTCATCCGATCGATATACCTATTTCCTACTAAGTACGGAACTCTTTACGGGTCTTTTCGTACAGGTAAGTAGCCCGGACCTAAGCTTATGTCATCTAAATGGAGGCATAGTAGAGGCATGCGTGTAACAGTGAAAACTGTGACTATTGTGTTGGGCTCTAGGCTAAATCGAACGACTGATTCCTCGTGTGCCACGCTACTGGCCTAGATTACTGCAATTGGGTGTTTTCTGTTTGTGTGTCAGAGGCATATGAAACAGTCACTGCGCGTGAATGTGAATATTGTTTAAATACATGGTATAAGTTTACTTTATAATAGATTATTATAGCAAAGTTTTACACTGCACTGATACTTTCAATACGTCTGCCTTCTTCCCAACTCCATCATCCTATAGACACAGCCTACCATAGCAGCTTCTCTGTCTTTCTGTCTGACTATCTGTCTTTCTATTTATCCATCCATCCATCCATCCATCCATCCATCCATCCATCCATCCATCCATCCATCCATCCATCCATCCATCCATCCATCCATCCATCCATCCATCCATCCATCCATCCATCCATCCATCCATCCATCCATCCATCCATCCATCCATCCATCCATCCATCCATCCATCCATCCATCCACCCATACATCCATCCATCCATCCATCCACCATCCACCCATCCATCCATCCATCCATCCATCCATCCATCCATCCATCCATCCATCCATCCATCCATCCATCCATCCATCCATCCATCCATCCATCCATCCATCCATCCATCTATCTATCTATCTATCTATCCATCTAGCCTATCCATCTATCACGGATGGGCAGTAATCGAAATTACGTAATTGAAATTACTTGAAATTGTCCAATTTGTAATTTTGTTAATTTGTAATTCAATTACATTTCCCATGTATTTTGTAATTTGAAATTACATTTCATTTCCCAAAGTAATTTGTAATTCAATTACATTTTTCTGAGTAATTTGCCCATCCCTGCCATCTATCTCAAATTGAGTAGTCTTTAGGCAAGGCTCCGCAGGCCATAAAACATCGTCGGCGGGCCAGTAGTGGCCGGAGGTCATGACTTTTGACACCATTGTGAACTCCATCATCATATAGAAGCGGCGTTTTTTTATGCCATCGCAAATTTACATAGCACCTGTTAAGAGAAACTCATCTGAGGAGCAGAAAAGATATAATTGAAGCGTATAAGGTTATTTAATATTGTATTTAGTATTTATAGATTTATAAAGCGCCTCTCACAGTGAACACCAATCAGAGGGAAAACCAGTGTGGTTTTACTCGATGCGAAAAGAGTGGTCTTAAGACAGCGTTGAATACGAAAAGAAGCACCTGGCCCACCAGATAGTATCAAAGAACGAGTTGATGAAGGGAGTTGGTTCCATAGTGAAGGGCCAATGAAGGCAAAAGCTCGAGATTTAGCCATAGTAGTCCTCGCCCGTGGGACAAGAAGGTCAAGGCAATCAAGTGATTATCGCTGGAAAGGAAGCACTACAGTGGGGGAGGTTCTTTGAATTAGCTCCAAACAAGGCAACTCGGGGTCACATGTATAAATTATTCAAGAAGCTGAAAGGAACATTAGGGCAGAAATTCTCACAGTGCTAGAGTCATAGACTTGTGGAATGGTTTCGATGATAGTACTGTCTCAGTGGACAATATCACAGCGTTTAAGAGGAACCTAGGAAAATTGTGCTGTTATATATTATATAATCGTTTATTGAGAGAAACAATCTGACAAAAACCCAGATATGCGTGATAATGGAAAATTAAAGTTCATTAGAAGATTTTAGATTTTAGAATAAACTAGTAAATATTTTTATATAATGATTTGGGAATAAATTGAGAGTTGTCCTTGGGTGGGAGAGTATGGTTGTGTGCTCTAGGTCTTAATTGGTGAGAGGAGAGGGGTCATTGGAGGTAGGAGCTGGTGAAGTACAGAGCTTGGGGTTGTGTAATATGGAGAAAAGGAGTTTCGCATCGGCTATATTGGCAAGTTCAGAGACTGTTGGAAAGACTGCTATTGAGCGTTCCAGGTTAATTTGCAGTGGTTTTAACACAGACTAAATGTCTTCTGAACCACTTGAAACCCTTATTATGTTATGTAGCCTCTCCTTCTTATTTCTGTTTGAAGCAGACTTAGCCGAGAAGTAAAACGAGCGCATTCGAAGTTTTTCCAGAAAGTCACAGACAGCTAAACGAACCGTAACAATGCAGACTACCCTTTTGTCAGCGAATACGTATTTCACTCCGATGGTCAGCAGAGTACAGGCGGTCGAGGACATCCAGTCCTATCGAGATCCACGTCCGAGTTGGTCGGTGCCGGACACGGAGATTGCAGCGGTTAGCACGACTCCGAAGAAGGTCCCCACGGAGTCGGACGATCGCGAAGACTACACGAGCGACTCCGAGAAGGCTGAGGACGATCTGGACGGCGCCGACTGGAGAGGTGGAGAAACGGAATCGCCGAGCGAGGACGGAGGATTTGAGATCACCACCGCAACTGCCATCGGCAGAGCAAAGCCTCTTCTCACGATGAGGGCCTCTTCGGGGGAGAGTGTTGTCGTGGTCGATGCGGAACCCGCTAGCGCCGGGGCAGGTATCGTCGATTTCCATTTACAGAACGATGAAGATGAAAAGAGGAAGACAGACGAAGATGGTGTGAAGGAAATTGAGGATGGAATGCAGAGGGTTAATCTCAGTCGAGTGGATTCAACTCCAACAACGAGCATTCCACGCGGACCAAACGGGGGAAAACCGACGACTAAACCTGGAGTCGTAAACGAAAGCCAGTTAGGTGGTACAAGAGGTCGAAGACAGGAGCCGTACGAATCAACCGACCTTGAATGTTTCGAGGGCCAACCGACAAAATTTATTAGACCCAACGTGGACCAAGCTGTCCACAACACCAGCGACAGGTACGAATACGGTCCTACAATGTACGTTACAGCGCCACGAATGCAAATCCAAGATCAGCATCATTGGCAACATACACCGACAGGGTACAGCTTTCCATCCTCCCAGTTCCTTCAAGGAACTGACCAATACCTTGGAACTCATCAAGGCGTTGCACCAACGTATCAGTCTCAGGTTCCATCAACAACATGGAGTCCGGGATATCACACAGGGAACCATTACACCCAGCCGGCGTTTCGCCCTACTGTTCACCAGTTACAGTACCCGCCTAACAGGTGCGACTTCTACCCCACTCTTCCAAACACTTTCAACCAGCCTTCAACCACCGATAATGGAAATTACCAAGCCACCTTTCAAGGCCGACCAACGAATAACATGCAGTGCATTACGGCACCATCTCCAATCACCATGTATCAACCACATCCAGGACAAGACCAGATTGTCTCCAGTATGAGAACAATGCCATCCGAATCAGCGATTCAAGATCCTATTATCACACACGACACGTTTGCTGGAGCTCCAGGGAACAGCACACTGTCGGCAGCAACAGTTCCTGCGCACCCCACGTCAGAGCTGGACATCATTTTAGCGTGGGTGGAAGAACAACCGGAAACACATTCACTGCAGACGCCCGTGACCAAACACCTTCCAGTATCTTCACCATTGTCGTGGAACGAAGCTGCCGCACTTAGCGTGACCGTCCCTTCTAACTCTGGCTACCTCCCTTTGTCTTCAGCGGGGCATTATAGTTCACAGTGTAACGAAGTCACACCCATACAGACCCTAACCGCTTCTCCCTATCCCGGCCCATACACTCCTTGCAGCCAGATCCACGCCAATTCCAGTGGTACCTTAGCTGCCACTTATCCCAGCGACAACCTCGGAACAAGTCCGACCCATTTCTCATGGAACGTTTCTTCACCAACAGTCCAACAATCCACGGCTGACTCGCCACCGGGAACCTATCCCCCTTCGGTTTCATCTTCAACCATGGCTGTTTCACCACCGTCAAGTGCTCCTGGCTTTGATCCCGCCGACGATACAGGAAGCCACTACAGTCCCGGTAGTGATAATCTGGCCGTTATGACCTCGGACCATGGAAGTGTGGCCAATTCTCCATCAAGTCAGTCTGAAGGTAGCGCTACGATTCTCATTGGAGGTGAGCCGACTTCCGTTACTTATTTATGTATATGATGCACACAAGCACAAGTACACAACATTGTCTGTTCACCATGCATTCATTTGTCCATCCATACGTCCATCGAATAATCAAACCATCCATCCATTCATACACATATTCATCAATCAAAGTTCATCCATGAATTCATCCATTCATCGAGTCGTCTCTCCATTCATGCATTCATCAGTCCATCCATCCTTCCGTCCGTCTATCCAACCATTTGCGCATCCATCAGTTCAATCATCCATCGACTTATCCATCCATCCATTCATGCACACATTCGTCAATCCATCTAACAATCCATTCACCAATCCATCCATCCATCAATACATCCATCCATCCATTGACCCATCCATCCATCCATCCATCCATCCATCCATCCATCCATCCATCCATCCATCCATCCACTCACCCATCCACTCACCCATCCATCCATCCACCCATCCCTCCTCCCTCCTTCCTCCCTCCTCCTCCCTCCATCCATCCGTCCACCCATCCATCCATCCATCCATCCATCCATCCATCCATCCATCCATCCATCCATCCATCCATCCATCCATCCATCCATCCATCCATCCAATATCTATCCATCCATCCATCCATCCATCCATCCATCCATCCATCCATATCTATCCATCCATCCATCCATCCATCCATCCATCCATCCATCCATCCATCCATCCATCCATCCATCCATCCATCCATCCATCCATCCATCCATCCATTCATCCATCCATCCATCTCCATCCATCCATCCATCCATCCATCCATCCATCCATCCATCCATCCATCCATCATTCATCCATCCATCCGTCCATCCATCCATCAACCCATCCATCCATCCATCCATCCATAAACCCATCCACCAGTCCTTCCGTCCATCCATCCATCCATCCATCCATCCATCAACGCATTCACCAGTCCTTCCGTCCATCCGTCTCTTTGTTGGGTCCTTCATAACGTTGTCTTGCTTCTCAGATGAGACGGATGCCGAGAGGATAGCACAGATTACTGAAGCTCAGGGCATCGCAGACGCATACCAAGACCTGGCGCTCATCAGCCAAGACTCACAAGGAGACACGTACGTAGAAGCCTTATATCACTACGAATAGGTCTGTGAGGTACTAATAGGCCCTATATTAAGTGTCTTCATACATACATACATACATATGTATATACATACATGCATACATGCATACATGCATACATGCACACATGCATACATGCATACATGCATACATGCATACATGCACACATACACACATACATACATACACACATGCATACATACATGCATACATACATACATGCCTTTTCTGTTGCTGACCCTGCAATCTGGAATGGGCTCCTGTGGCTCTACGCCTAATACCCTTGCGGCCACGTTCTTCTCTAACCTTTTTAAGACTGCTCTCTTTAGCCGGGGTTGCGGTCGGGAGCGCTCCTGAGTAGATAATCTTGAAGGGGTGCTATGTAAATATCTGAAATGAATATATATATATATACATTAATTTTATAGTAACATACATGATACATACATACTGGCACTTTAAATGGCTTGGCACACATTCAAACGGCCAGTGGTGGTGAAGTATCTCACTCGAGCAGTTCATACAGAAATTTTCAGGGTCGAGCCCATAGGAATTGCTATAAAATTGTGTGGTTGTGACCGTGTGCTTTTCCATACAGGCCTCTACACGTGGCAATGATCGATGATCAGTGGTACTTGGCTGAATCAATCTTGCGGCGACTTATCAGAGATGATATACTGAGACAGATTATCAACATCCGGAACAAACTTCAACAGGCAAACAAACCTTTCTTCTGTCTAAACATACACAGACAGACAGACAGTCAGACAGACACAGACAGACAGACAGAAAGACAGACAGATAGATAGTAATTTGTCAACGAGCATACCCTTGAACTTTCTGAAGAGTCCGATACGGGCCATACAGAACCTTCATTATAGTGTATTCAATATTGTAAAGCGAAACTCGCGCTGTGATAGGTCGAATTTTATGTTCGCCATATTTGTCCCACTTGGCGTTTATTATAACTGTCGGCTGATTACCTTGCCAAAGAGCTTAATTTGTTTGCTTATTGTAAATTAAAGTTCTCGTGAACTAGCCTTAGGTTTTGAGGGCATACGCAGGTGCAAATATCGAAGGCTCTTGGCCAGATATGTGTCCCATAATGGGAACATGGTTCTAATAATTATGTGAATATGGGTCCATGTGGGCCACACATTTGGGCCACATAAGCCTACGAACATTTTGGCAGG
>JACEVL010000362.1:700000-770000 GCA_020284085.1 Aporrectodea caliginosa | reverse complement strand
ACTTACCTACAGTGCTCCGTACAGCCAGCGGCCGCCATGTTAGATAAGAATTTACATCTTCCATTCTACTTCCGGCGTCTTCCACTGAGTTTGTTTTGATAAAATTTCTTTTAAATTTGTTAGTTAGTAATAAGTAATATTAATTAAATAAGATATGTTACGGTTATGAGTGATATAAATCCGAAACGTAAATGTAAAGGTGGTGCGGAGAAAGTAAGAGATAAGAAACTAAAGATTCTTGGTAAAGATGGAGCTAAATGCCGAAATCTAGTCGATTTATTTAAAGCCACTCCAATTCAAACTGAAGACACCAGCTCTCAACAAACACCTTCTGCAAGTAAACAACCCGACAAATTTTGCAAAAAATGTCCTGTTTGCTGCTTTTCTGTACTACATAAATACAGTTTCTATGGGCAAGCATACAAGCATCTCTTTAGTGCATATAAACTTTTATTGACTCTGTCGTCTACCCAAGTAGCTTGTGAGAGATCTTTCTCTAAATTGAAATACATTAAGAATCGCTTGCGAAGCTCATTGTCATCTACACACCTTGAAGCTTTTATGCTTATGTCAACAGAAACCGATGTTTTAAGTGAACTGAATAATGACACAATTATAGATCATGTAGCCGAAATGGCACCCGGCTTAAAGAAGTTGCTAATACTATAAACAGCAATAATACCATCACAGTGAGTCCGAATAAATTGATTTATAACTTGAGTTGACGCATTCTTAATATTTTATATATAATTATAAATTATATATGCGATTTATCGTTTTTTGTTATTGCATAATGTAATTTGTAAAGTGACCCATGACTTTGGAGGTCACTGGCCCTCGGGTATGCATGAAAAAATGCACAAAGAAAATAAAAGTCATGAAGTTAGGGCCGCTTTTTGTTTTTTTCCCGGGCCGCTTGAACTCCCCAGTCCACCCCTGGAAGAACAGTCCCTTAAGCTAACCTGGGAAAACCATGGGTATGAAGTGTTGGCGACTTCATTTTCTTAGCCTCGGCATGTGAGGGGGGTAGCCAGTCGTCTCCCCGCTGTCTCATCTTCCCACCAAACTGTTCTGTACGCTGTTTCTCTGAACTTATTCTTTCAGCTGTACAATCACTTCAATAAAATATTGTTATGCAAACTAGTTCTCTGTGGTAACGTTGAACGTATTACACATTGATGGTCTGGACCAGATGGTGGACCAGAGTGATCCAGCAAACTATCGCCCCATTGCGAATGTAACTTTTTATCTAAAATACTGGAACGCATTGTTGCTAACCAGCTGATTACTTATCTAGATGTGAATGAATTGATTCCGTCGCAGCAGTCGGGTTTCCGTCGGAATCACTCCACGGAGACTCTCCTGCTTCGGCTTTTGTCAGACTTCTATAGCGCAGTTGACTGTGGTCAGGTTACTCTCCTTGCTCTCTTTGATGTAAGCTCTGCTTTTGACTGTGTGGACCACTCCATTCTCTTGCAGCGCCTCTCTACTTCCTTTGGCTTGGTGGACCAGCCTCTAGAATGGCTTAGATCTTTTTTAACTGACCGCTCAAATTGTGTAAGTCCTTTGGTTCGTCCAGGTCTCTTTGGGTCCCTGCCCCTTTGGGTGTGCCCCAGGGTTCTGTCCTGGGCCCGCTGCTTTATCTTCTTTATACTGCTGATGTCTGCTCCTTATTGACGTCTCAGAGGCTTCTACACCAACTATTTGCCGATGATGTGCAAGCCTACATCCACAGCCATTCAGCCGATGCGGTGGCTACTGTGAGTCAGATGTGTCTGACTATGGATGTCCTCTCTTCTTGGATGGCCTCCAATCGGCTACTCTTAAATCCCTCTAAAACACAGCTCATTTGGCTGGGTAGCCGTAGACAACTGCAGGGTATCGACTTTCCTCAACTTACCCTGCTCTTTCCTCACATAACCTTTTCCCTCACAGTTCGTGATCTGGGACTTTCTCTTGACTCCGAGCTTACTTTATCTCAACATGTGAACTCAATTGCACGGAGTTGTTATTATCAGCTTCGTCAGCTTCGAGTGGTCTCTCGCTCTCTCTCTCTCTCATGATGCAGTTGTGGTCCTTGTTCATGCCTTTGTTACTAGTCGAATTGACCACTGTTCCTCACTACTTGCTGGCCTTCCCCTTGGTGTTTTGGGGCGACTAGATCGAGTTCTACGCTCGGCTGCTCGGCTTATTGGACGGCTTCCTAAGTACTCTCCTGTCTCTGCATACATGCGTGATGTGTTGCATTGGCTGCCTGTGTCTCAGCGTATCTCATATCGCATTGCTGCTCTTGTTTCTCGTTGTGTTCTTGGCTGCGCTCCATCTTACTTGCGTGATCTTTGCCGCCCAGTGTCTGATGTTCCAGCGCGTCGGGTGCTTCGCTCTGCGACGAGGGGTGAGTTCCTTGTTCCACGGACTCGTTTGGCTATTAGGCAGCGCCGTGCTTTCTCGGTTGTTGGCCCTTCCATTTGGAATTACCTACCACTTAAGCTCCGTTTTTTACTTGTAAGCCATCTGACAGGGTTCTACAAGTCCCTCAAGTCTTTTTCTTTAGTCGTGGCTGGGCCGGGAGCGCTCCTGAGTAGTTTCTTGAAGGGGCGCTATATATATGCTCTGAATGAATGAATGAATGAATGAATTGTAGGACACAGTAGCCAAGTGGTTAGAGCGCTTGCCTTGTAATGTGGAGATTATGGGTTCGAGCCTCTCTGCACCAGTTACTCTGTAGTGACCTTGGACAAGTCCTTCACTCACAATTGCTCAGTGCCATCGATTGATGCTTGATCATTCGATAGTGGCGCTTAATAAATGCAGAACAATAATGAATAATAAATAACTGGAGATATCAGGCTATGTTACTTTAAGTTTGTAATGTGTTTTTTTCAGATTGTGGAACTACTGAAAGGTCGTACGGCTTCAGGACGGTCTCCGAATGCTGACAAGAAAAAGAACTCATGAACAGACATTAAAACCAAACGATGAACAGCTAAACCAATAGATGTTCAAAATTGTTTCAGCTTCAGATAACGAACTGCCGAAAACGAACTCTTGAATTGTACTGAAGCCTTCCAATAACTTCAAATGCCGTACGAGATCACGAACGCTCTGTTGAACGTTCACTTCCAAAATCTCCTAGAACTGTAGTGTTGTGCTTTTGCTTTTAGTTTGTTATTAATAGTTTTAACTGCTCGAGTTAGATTTAGATGACTATCTGTTAGCACTAGAGAACTATTATTCCCGGTGTTCACTGCCTTAGTTAGTCAAGGTCGACCGACCTAGAGTGTGGGTAAAATGTCAACAAAGCCATTATGATGATATGGTCCAATTACATACTAAAACAATTTCATCATAGTTGATTCCTCAAATACCCCACAAAATCCTGTCCACGTTTGGTAAACTAAAACAGTACACCAAAATTGTATTGTATTATATCGTATCTATCAATTTATATAGCGCCTCTCGCAGTGCACACCAATCAGAGGCAAGTTGAGTAAACCAAGTCGTAAATCGAAGGGGAAGGCAAGTTGAGTAAACCAAACCATAAGTCAAAGGGAGGCAAGTTCAGTAACCAAACGAGAGGCAAGCTGAGTAAACCAAACTGTAAACCAAAGGAGGAAAGTTGAGTAAACCAAAGGGGAAGCCAATCTGAGTAAACCAAACATTAAACCAAAGGGGTGGCAAGTTCAGCAAACCAAACAGTAAATCAAAGGGGAGGCAAGTTGAGTACACCAAACATTAAAGCAAAGGGGAGGCAAGTTGAGTTGATTGGTGCTGAGGAACCTGCTGTTTTATGAATACGCTTGACTTTCTCCATCTCTGAAATGTATCTATGAACTATGCGTTATATAACGTGAATAAATTAAAAAAGTATCGTAATGCAAGTAATACACAATGTGTCAACTTTACAATAAAGTCTTTACTAATGAACATTTAATTTTAATTTTCTTCGTATGTATTCGTTCATTCCATCAAGGCAAACACATCTGCGATGTGAAAGATATTTGGATATCAATAACCGATTAGTCCTCATACACTTGCCTTGATTCAGTTTTGGTTACTATCTTGAAGGATTGGTGCTATATAAATATTCGGAGACACACATATATACACGCACACATGCAGCATAGGGGTCGTCTATTAATTATTTCAATAAAATAGGGGAGGGGGTTTGGAAAGTTTGACAGTTGTTGACAAGGGGGGGCAGAGGGGTTCGGTACAAGTTGACGTCAACAAATTTTTCTCCAATAAATCAACACAGACCCTTCCAAATGGTACCGAAACCATTAAGAAATGCTAAAAATTTATAAAGTGCTTAATGTTTAATACTACTATAAAGCTGGTAATAAAATAAAATAATATTATTTTGAAATTCGAGATTGCATTTTTAGTGTAAATTTAAAAAAATGATTCTACATGTATTGAGCCATTTTGTTTCTTTTTTTGTAGGGGTGGGTTTCTGGGATTGTTGACATAATTTTGTAGGTGGGGCCATCAATGTTTGACAGTTGTTTACAAGGGGAGGGGGTCAAAAATTACCTAAAATTTGTTGACATAATTAATGGATGACCCCATATTGTATCTGAGAAATCGTGAAACATACACACAAACATACACACAAACATACACACATACAAGCAAAACAACACTGTTAATCGGAAGGTTAGAATTTAAAGTCTGTTTATCTCGGACAGTACGATCCGACGTGTATGCAAGTATGACACCAATATAATAAAAATACTTGTCATGGACTCGGAATCATAAGTAATTACGTAAGTATAGCCTTTATTACTCCATTAGCAAACGCACAATGGGACATCGAAACAGAATGCAAAATAACACATAGACATAATAATAATGTATAGTAATAATAATGAATAGTAAAGTTCTAAAACATGTTAATAAGTGTAAAGCATCCTGGTAATGAATTCCTTTCATGAATAAAATGTCTAAAAGAATAGCAAAACTAAGGCCTTTCTGCATAAAGTCAAACTGGTATAAATGCAAAACACTCCAGCAAAGTCTACCGACTATCATCTGGTTAATAAAGAATATACTTAATTATTACAAGCCATATCAGTCTACCTGTCATATTAATTACAATCTCACAGCCATTTGCATCAATGACAAATGTTAACCAAATCAAGCACATGAAAGTGGCACATTATATCAATAATAAAAAATATTACTGGATAATTATAAATGCTGCCTTATGGCTTTCATTTGATGAAATTCCTTAACTTTGGTCATTGGCCACAACAATGGCAGCTACATAAGCCCAGCTGCTGGGTAAAGATCAGGTATACAATACGACAATATACAATACCACTGTTTCCTTTTATATCAATAATTTTACATTGAAACAGTCGCATGATATATAACAAGACAGTATACATGTATCTGTAAAAATATTACATTAATAACGGTAAGGAAAAAATCAGCTGCATCGTAAAGGGAGAGCACAGAACTCAGTCCATATTATCTTCTTGACATCAGGAATCTTTTGGCTGCTGGAGACACTCCTTTCGCTTCTGAAGGTACTCCCTCTGTCCATCCAGAGCTCGGTCGTATTCGGCAAGATCGAGGCCATCGACGCATCGAATGGCGGTGGCTTTGATGAGTCGTGGATGAGCATCTGTAAGGCAGTCCATGTCTCCAATCACTTGGTATAGGGAGCCTAGTTTCCCATTGAAAGGCTCAATTAGGCTTGTATTGACAGCTAGGCTGGACTTCTGATTAGCTGCTCCGAGCGTAGCATAGCAGTTCATTGCGTCGTAAGTCATCAAACTACAACAAGTTTGAATATTGTTAAGTAAGTAAGTAAGTAAGTAGCCGTTATTTACATCTGACAACGATTACATACATTTTAAAATAAACTATAACAGTAGCACATTATAAAGTAACACGTAAGATTTCCTTATCAATAGCATTTGATATTTCCCTTTGAATAACAATAAGCATTTACATTTCAACGACATTTAGCATTTCATGCACCTGGAATTTGACGAATTTTGGTCTATCTTACGAATTATCTTATTGATAACTAATTCACATAGTTTTAAATAGGCTCTACATGATTTTTAGTAGAGGGAATTTCATGGGGGTCAGCCCGAATCCCCGAAACCCGAATCCCCGAAAACGCTGAAAACAGACAAAAGTCCGATTTCCAGAAAACAGTTTTCTAGAAAGCAGCGGAGCTATTCAGAGTTAAATTGTAAACATGACATAGACTTAGCGTGGTCTTGATGCATTTCGATATACTGCCTATTCAAATGTTTATTTGTTAATTATATTCTTCGAGTTGGACTTAGAAAATCAATTTCGGGGATTCGGCCGAAATGCCTTTCGGGGATTCCGGTTTCGGGGATTCGGCTCGCACCCATTTCATGCATGCACACCCCTACATACAAACTCAGTTTCAAAGTGTCAGACCTTCCAGTAACTCTAACTGTTTTTCCTTCCAAATTGTCCAGTGGCAAGTTGAGAACTTCTTCCAATTTTAACAAAAGAGCCGCACTTGGGAGTAAATTATACGACATTTTCTCGATTTATTGTAACGCATGCCTCAAAAAGTTGAATTTCGAAACTAAAACCACAGCCTACACATCTGTCCGTTACGCTCGATTTGACGTCAGTTTAACCCAGCGCCTTCTATCCACAGATTTTACGATATAAAAATTAAGTAAAGTAAGTAAGTAAGTGTGTTCTTTATTAAACGCTGGCAAACGCACGGCGCTGTACATACAAAGTTATACAAAGTTATCAAATAGTAGCGAAAAAGTTAGTAAATAAGACTTATAGCCTTTATTTTAAAATATTTGAGTATGCCTAGGATCTTGGTTTTATTTGCATCTGATAAAAACACACGCATTATTGTGTAGACCAATTACTTGCGTGTTTAAGATAGATTTCGGTATCAATATCAAAAGAAATAGCTGACTTTTGAAACAAGGTCTTATTTAGGCACTACAATACATACAATCTGAGAATAATTTGTCTAGTAACTGGCACATCTAAGAATTCTTTTTAATTTTGAGACTGCCAACGATATTTATTCTTTCTTCACTGCGCCTTCTAACGATTTCTAAAGGCGTTATATAACTGTTGAGATTTATTAGGCCTACGCATAGGCCAACAGTAAAATTTTACAATTCTGTCGAAGATTATTTTTTAGTTTTCACTGTAAGCTATCTTTATCTGCTAGATGGCAGATGGTCCTAGAGTATATTCTAATTTTTGTGTGTGTATGATTGCGACCCGACAGCACCCGTTTGTGCTCAGCTGCCAGTCATAGCTAGACTCCCGCAGGAGACCTAGACTCTATGCTAGTGTTCAGTGACAATGTCCTCCCTTCATGCTAACATTATGGTAATCTGCGCAATAAGTAATCGTAACCGTAATCGTAATCTCCAAACTTCCAAAGCGCCACTCGAAAACCAGGTGCAGGGCAACAGCTTACTCAAGAGCGCTGCGTCTAGTCAGAGGGGTTGTCCAAAAGAGTAGCACGAAGGAGGTCCGAGTCTGGTTTCCAGAGGATCAGATAAAACAAAACACATAATATTACTTCTCTAAACTCTATGACGTTAATACTTAATTGTAGGCCTACCTGATTGCGGTGTGCCAATCTGTTATCTTTCTCAATAAACGAATTATAAAAAAATTAGGCCTATTAACTGTAGCGCACGTGTAATCTTTACCGATGTCTATTCTTCTCTGGGACGCGGTGGTGCAGCGGTAGGCCTATGTTTTGAGACTTTTAACCGGAGGGTCACAGGTTCGAATCTACCTCAAGCCAATGCGTAGCGACACTGGACAAGTTGCTCACCCACAATTGTCTGTGAGGAAAGCAACGGAAAACCTCCTCACTAGTCACTCATCTCATCCCCAAATGACATAAAAGCCAATGGACCATCCTTCGGGCAGAGCACTCATAATCATCATCACCATTCTTCTCTGATTACGTCACGAAACGTGTGGATTCTCAGAGGCTCACTGCAATCATTAATAATCTGTGGCCCGCGTTAATGGCTTTGGTGGACTGCGTAATTCTTTTCAATAAATTTTACTAAATCTCGATATGATTAGGCATAATTGCAAACCTTAAAGCTGAGCATCGGTTGTTAATTTGGCTATCTGCAACAACAACTATATAATATTATTGTCGAGACGATAGGTAAGTATAGAAATCTAAGCAAATAGCAAGAAATCGAAAACGAAAGTGAAATCTTCGCCTTTGTTTCTCCATGGTTGCAAATTTAATTATATATCAAAATATTGTATCAAAAAGTTTACGTACGTGGCTTTTGGGAAATCCATTTAAACGCAAATACTGATGCACTGACAAAAACCTGCAATTACTGTGTGGGTATGCATTCTGGTTATTAGTTATTGTCATCTTAGAAAGTTTACTATCGGAATTTCATATTTCGCGTCGCAATTTCACACAATTTAAGTTAATTTGTTAATAAGGATTCTTCAGATTGAGCCTAACACTTAGTAGATACAGTTTTTAGAGACGGTTTCATCTGAGTTTTGTAAGTCGATCGTTGAGCTGTGTAATTAACGAAAATAGTTATGAATAACTGAGCACTTCCTTGTTTTGAAGAGCATTGTTAAACATCGACATTGTTGTCCTTGCCTGCTTTTGGTCTGCTCTAAGGATAGGTCAAAGTGTAAAAGTATACCTACCTTTGCCAGCACTTCTGTTTAGCAGCCTTTGTATTGCAGTTGCAAAGTTAGACAGCACCACTGCTGCAGTGTTAACATCAGCTTTTGGCCTTGATTATGCATGATTATACATGATTATACATGATGGTTGTTTTTGCTAGTGTATTGGCTTGGTGGTTTAACATCATATGGACTACTGCAGGGATTAGTTTAATCTGAAGTAGTGCTATATACATTTATAATTACAGTTACTATAGTGGTACCCTATTAGCCTTTGAGCATTCACTGTGGGGTCTCATTTGCTTTTTTATATTTAATTTAATTTTTTTCTTATTTTTATGGGATCTTTTTCCAGTGATTCTGGTGGAAATCTGGAAATGTGTCATATGTACAAGGTTGTGATGTTAATTGTAGTGAATCACATTTTTTGATTGTTTTTCAGGTGGTCATTCTTTTCTTGACTGCTGAGATATACCAAAGATGGGAGGTCTATTTAGCAGGTACAAATTGTGTAACATAGGTCTCTGTCTAACACTATGATATAT
Organism: Aporrectodea caliginosa; assembly: GCA_020284085.1. Taxonomy (NCBI): domain Eukaryota; kingdom Metazoa; phylum Annelida; class Clitellata; order Crassiclitellata; family Lumbricidae; genus Aporrectodea; species Aporrectodea caliginosa. The sequence goes on along the minus strand of JACEVL010000362.1, from coordinate 760,791 downwards.
GATTGTCCTTAGTAGTGTCCTTGAGTATTATTACTACGGGTGGGCAACGATTATTTTTTAATCGAAATTAATCGCACGATTAAAAATTTTAATAATGCAATTAAATTTTAACTCATGTCTCAATAGATAACAAGTACAACTATTCTACCAACTCTGAGTAGTTATGTTGAATATGCGCTATATAAATGCTTGCAGTCAATAAACAAAAAGCAAACATGCTTTTACTACTTGTTTTTAGTTTTACTTTAAAGTTTAAAGTTTAAACTGAGCAGTTTTATCAAGAATTGTTCTAGAGCATTTCTAGAAAAAATTGGGCGCGGTGACAATCGCGTTAACTGCTTTAAAAAATTTAATCACGTTAATTAATTAACGCATTAATCGCATTGATAACGCTTTAAATGCCTAGCCATAATTATACATAGGGCTTTAGAAGTTCTTAGAGTAGATATACTCACTTGGTAGACTATTAATAATTGTTTTTATCAGCTTACTTAGTATTATTGACACATATTTTGTGAATAAGCTGTGCCCTGTGCGGCTGTGCCTAGCTTTTATGCAGTGCTTTATAAAGTTTGAGATTACAGTTAGTGTTTTTACAATAGATAGTTGCCAACTAGTGCACATGCATTAGGAACCATTGCAGTCTAACATTGTCCCAGCACTGTCTAATGGTGTGTAACATTGTCCCAACACTGTCTAACATTGTCCCAGCATTGCCTAACATTGTCCCAACAATGTCTAACATTATCCCAACATGAGTGTGCTGGTACTACCACTTTCGTGGCTTTTTTTTGTAGTTATTTCTTCTGTTTTATTTTTTGTCTGTATTGTTTAACAAATAGATCAAATCCGCCTCCTCCCCAACGGACCCAGCCTGCAGCTCCAAGCAGAAGTACCAACCGTCCACCTCCTACAAGTCACAGTAACCCCCAAACCAGGCCACCAAGACAACAGCCAACAGCAAATGATGTGGCGTCCTACGTTCCAGAACTTTTAGATTTGTCATCGTATCTTGACGGACTTGATAGCCTGATATCTGGGGATGCCAAAGTCGCTGGCGAAGTGCTCGACTTGGATGACGAGACCATGACCAACTACCTTGAAGCGCTGTCCATAAAAGCAGACTATTTAAACGGAATACGTAAGTTCCTTGACAGCCATCCTAACGTTGCGGAAGCGGATCTGTTGCGCGGACTTCTGGATGATGTCGAACCCAAGTGCCGGCAAATGCGAGCCACGCTGTCACGACTGAGAAGTTCTCTGATCGTGGAAGGATCTGTCAAACGTCGCTCAGAGGCTCAAGTATGTTGAGTCAATAAATTAAGTTCATTTTATAATTTCAGTAAGTAAGTATATTCTGTATTAACCAATTGGTAATCGCACTTGGTGTACAGACATCTAATAAACACAGTTAACGACAATGGCCACCATCACCAATTTACATACTTGTATATTGGTCTATGTTTTCTGCTCCAAAAGCGTTGCTACGTCAACTCTGTGACACCAGTTTTATCATTATTATTACGCATTTATTGAGTGCCACTGTCCAGTGACCGAGCGCCAATTGATGGACTTATGTATACAATTTAAGTTTGAAAAGATTTCAATATTTTTAATCTCTCAATTTCATACTAAACCAAACTTATGAGAAAGAAAATAATTGTTGTAGATTAATGTTACTTGGTGGTTACTAAAAAGTTATGTTATTTGCTGATTAAACTTGAATTGTGTAAACAAGGTTTTTTAATTTTAAAATGCAATAAAAGATGTAAACATAGTCAAATTATTTTTCTTTTCCGTTTTTTCTCTTTTTTTCCGTTTTTTATTTTTTTTAATAAAACGTCGTTTTTTCCGTTTTTTATTTTCTTATTACCGTTTTTAACAACTATGGTTTTGGCCGACTTGGAAGTCTTTTCTGCTTGTTCCTTAACAACCACTGATTGCCATCACAAATTACTTTCAACGTAGCATCATGCTGTGTCGTATGGCTTGACCCACTGATTCTGACCTGACACTGAAACCAGTCAAATAACCAGGCACTGAAACCAGTAAAACAGCCTGACACTGAAACCAGTGAAAAACCTGGCACCAAAACCAGTCAACCTGGCACTGAAATCAGTCAGACAACATGGCACTGAAACCAGTCAAACAACCTGGCACTGAAACCAGTCAAACAACCTGACTCCGAGACCAGTCAAGCAACCTGGTTTCTGCAGACTTAATTTGATATAGTGCTGGTGAATAAACTGATCTCCGTGATGTGGCTTTTGTTTGGCGCTGAGGAATTTCTGCTGCTGCTACTACTGATTCTGCTGTTATTATAAAAAAATTATCTTGAACAGAATTGCATAGGAATGTGAATCTAACGGATGTAGTGAGTTTGTGTTTCAACCCTGTAATTATTTGATCAGTGGTTTCGACGACCGATCTCTGTATAGTTTTGGTTTCTTATTTCTTTATTGCAAATTGAAGTCTTCGAGTGGATCTAATGATCAACCTGGACCAAGTCGATTGAGTGGTCCAACACCAGTCGTTGCACCCTCTGGATCATGTCAGCCCAGTCCATCTGGATCTAATCAACCCGTTCCATCTGGATCAAATCAACCCAGTCCATCTGGATCAAATCAACCCAATCCAACTGGATCTAATCAACCCAATCCAGCTGGATCTAATCAACGCAGTGCAGCTGGATCTAACCGTGGTGGACAGTCTCCAATTTCACCAGTGGCCAGAGTTCCTGTTTTGTCTCAAAGTCGCGATTTGGTTCCTTCGAACAGCTCAGAGGACGAGGACTCAGAGTCTGATGAGGAACGTGACAGAGGTCACAGAAGGTTGTCTGCCAGTAAGTTTGGAAAAGATTTGGAAATTCTGTTGTTAAAACTTCGATTTGACCTCAGTTCGGTTGAGATTTTATATAAGAAAGAATTCAGTTGTGGTTCATATAATTATGTACAATACAGTACAATGAAACAGACAATACAACTGTATTTGATATAGCCCTCCTTCCAATGTTCAGATATGCACATACGAAAGAACATCGATGACGCTGAGCAATTGTGCATGAAGGACTTGCTGAAGGTCCCTACAGTGACTGCCTGTGACTGAGGTTCGAACCCATACCGTTTGTGGTGGGCAGTAGTCGAGGGCATGGAGGAAGATACCTTTAGGTACCCGGTTTATGCAAGATTATATGTGGAAAATATGAGACCCTATCTTCGAGGGAGACAACCTGAACTGTGGATGGAGGTTCCCTCTTTCAAATCACACCCTGAATAAGTAAGTAAGTACATTCTTTATTAAACCAGCTGCGAAACAGCACTCTGGCGAACAAACATCTAGGTTAAGTAGGCAATCATTTAAACAGTATCTATGGCCATTTAGTTAGTATGAGTACAGCATTCTGACTATAAATGTTTTCCTCATTCTGTTGTCTGCTTTCGGCAAAACCCAGTCATGATCAGTGTGCACAAAGATGGATTTTAATAGCTAGTAGGATAGATGATCACTTCTGAACTTTGGAAAGACTCCATCAAATACAGTTGTAAGTTTTTAATTATATTTTTAACTACTGTTTTAATCTCGATTGTGATTGTGTGATATTTTCAACCCAGATATAAGAAAAGTGGAAGAATGGCGAACTGAGAATTCTACTCCCAACCCCAAAAGCATAAAGATCGATCGATCGAATAATCTCCTGGATCAGGTGATACCGTGGTATGCCAACGCAAAATCGAAGACGCTGAGACGCATATCTAACGTGACCTTCGCCGGGGAAAGGGGCACAGACATGGGAGCGCTGACGCGGGAGTTCTTCTTCATTGCCTTCGAAGCCGTCATCAGTGGTATGTTCAAAAGTGACAGATTACTGGAAGGCGAGAGAGGACATCTCATCCCGAACGCAATGGCTGACTGCCGCGCTTTCACCTATCTTGGACGAATGATCGTTCATGCTATTATCAACGACTGCAAAGGTCTTTCTGGACTGTCTCCAGCGATTGTCCACATCCTTGTCAATGGAAAGAGTATGACGAAGCTCGAGGATTCGCATCCGCCATTGCATATTGATGATGTGGCTGATCCACAATTAAAGCAACTTCTGCAAAAGGTACGATCTTTGCTAGCCTTATTATAAGGTCCTCTGAAACTCCACCTTCAAATCCTAAATGACACCTGCCTTAACAACTTTTTTTACTCAGTACTCTGCCACTTGTGACCCTCTGGCAACAGGACTTGGTCCTCCTTCTGACTACCCTCTGACCCGACGCACTCGTGAATAAGCTGGTGCCCTGTGCTTGGCTTTCGAGTGGTACTTTATTAGTTTGGAGATTACGATTACAACTTATTTGTAGAAAGATTGAACGACAAAAGTGGTAAGGTACTGTTCAATGTTCATGGCCTTGGATCAGCGAAGATGTTGCTAAGTATGCATTTAAAAAGTGGTTCTCATTAACACCTTTAAAAGTTTCAACCAACATTATATATTCGCCAACTGTATGTAATTTCCAGTTTGAATTTAGAAGCTTTGTAGAGCACTGTTATGCTACACGAACATGGAAACTGTTAAAAGCAATTTTTCTGTTTGACGTCAATGGCCGTTGCAACCTTATTACTGAAAATTTAATTAAACTGTTGGATCCAATCGTCAGTAAACTCTAAACAAGTTAAAGGTGAAAAACTTTAAAAAAATATTTTCCATCATCATCAGTCACCTTTGAGGTCTTAAGATGTTAAACTTTTGGATCCACTCACCAGGAACTCTACCACTGCATTTTTGGAAAGTGCTTGTCCCAAGCCTAGATATAGGAGGGCAACACTGAACAGCTTCACTATGATACAGCAGCTTTAAAAGTGCAGTACTTATTGAAGTGCTTGAATTCTACAATTGTTTTAGGGTAAGGAAAGGTTGACATGACAACTTTAGCAAGTGTATGATGTTAGTGTTACTAGGAAATACTAGTATCACAACCTTAGTATTGAAAATTTAAAAAATCGATATCTTTATTTATGTGTCATGAATCGTAAGAATTTTATTTTCAATCTTTCTAATTATGACATATAAGATTTCACTTAATTATAGAAGTTAAGAAATTGATTTATAATCTTCCTGAATATGAAATTTGACTTACATAATCTACACAGCTTTAATTATCAAATTTAACCTGCAGAAGGCAAGATTTCTATTCAAAAGAACAGGACATGCTTTGATTGTTTGCTAAAAGCTTTTAAGGACTAACTAACATCGTAGAATTTATGTTTTACCACCAAATAACCTGATAGCTTTGAGCCATAATGCATGTTATTAGCTAACTTCCTGGATTTTTAAGTAGCAGGATTGATTAGGCTATTGGTAGCAGTTCTTCCTGTTGCTGTTGTAGTATGACAATCGAGAGGACTTCGATGCATTGGAAGAGGATGCCTGGATGAACTGGATGACGGAGAGTAACTGCCAAGCCAACTGGAGAAGTCCTGATGCACGCCAATATGTTATTCAGCAAATCCTTCTTCACTACGTCTTCATGAAGAGAATGCGCCAGATCAACGCACTAGAGGCAAGTTCTGCGTCTGGCAACAATGGTAAATTAAGAGGGGGGGGGTAGACTTAGCGGACTGACATTTTAACTAATATTTGTGATTAGTTTTCCAAAACTTCAAATCCTGGATTTGCCACTGGTCAGTTATTTACTACCACCATTTGTACAATTTATTTTTGCTACTGTTGTGTATTTATCCACTGTCAATGTATACACTTCCAAAACACTCCAAATCAGTTCTCCATTGTCACGGCTGGGCTGCGAACAATTCTGATTAGACAGTTTGAAGAGGCACGATATAAATTGAGTGATTGCATTTAAGATCTGATGGTGCATGGGAGTTTGATTGAAGGATTTTAGCAAAACAACACCTGTCAGTTTATGCTACACTTGTGTTCTGTTCTAGAGTTGTAGTTCTGTTTTGGAGTGCCATCAACTAGTGTGCCATTAAAACATTGCAATAGAAGTTCTAAGATCACATGGGACAATACTGAGGTCTTAACACTTGCTATCTTTTTGTATGCTCGATAGTGTAGTGGTTAGCATGCCGGGCTGTCAGTCGACAGGTCGGAGGTTCAAATCCCCGCCAGGGCAGTAATTTGGTTCGAGATTTCTGCTCCCTTTGCGCCCCTAGCCAACTCAGCTATGATGAGTACACTGACCTAGAACTGTGGGTGGGAAGATGAGACGGGGAGGGAGAGGGACTGGCCACCCGCCCTCATATGACGAGGCTAAGAAAAGTGAAGTCGCTAACACTCCATACCCATGGCTAACTTAAGGGACTGCTCTTCTCTTTAAACATTGTGAGTTTACAGATGTTCTGTTGTTGCTCATGGCTCTTTTGTTCATTTGTGTTCTACTAGGAGGGGCTCAAAGAACTTGGTCTGCTACGGCTTCTCATAAATAATGCAACCAAGGAAAACATCTCTGAGGTGTTCCCATCGGATGATAGCACGGCTTATTCACCCGATACGATTGAAGCCATTGTCGTCACACGCGGAGATATCTTTGATCTCACGACCTTCGATCTATTCAAGCAGTTCATGCAAGATCTGCACAAGGGAAACATCGGTAAACTTAATCTATCAATGAACATCTTACAATGTATGTTAGCCGTGTCTGGGCTAGGAGCGCCCCTGAGTAGGTTTCTTGAAGAGCTACTAAGACCCCAGATTGAATGAATGATTGAATATATCCTATGGAACTTCCATTAACCCTTGAAGAGGCGCTATATAAATTGATTGATTGATTGATTGATTGATTGATTGATTGATTGATTGATTGATGCACTGTCTTGAATCGAATCAGTCAATTTATAGATTTACTTTTCAGATCTCTACTTTGAAACACTCCCGGCCCAACCTTTGACAATGCAGATCAGTTCCTGAGCTGGAAAACTACAGAGTTATTTTGCAGTACCATTTTGTGACTGCTGTTAAATTACTCAACAGTCCATTTCAAGCCAATCTATATCTGTCACTTGATGAAATTCCTGTTTGAATATTACGTTTAGTAGCCTTATCACTTTTTGCACTAGCAATTGAAGTACCGATTGATAATGAGGGATCAAGATACTTTGTGTCTCAAGAGCCGATAATCAATATCTTGTATATCAAGGTACAACTGATCGATACTTTGTTTATTAAGCTTGAGTGCTACCATTGACTCGATGTATAGGAAACTTGATGTTGTCATGCTATAATTCGAAACATTATCAACTTCGAGAAAGACTAAGGTTCACAATTCTTCTATTTACTAAAAAAAGTCAACAGACCTAGAATGAAACAAAGTAGAAGAACTCTAGCTCACAGGTATCTTCCCTTGTATCCCCTTAAAGAACACTGGTTTCATCACCACATCAAGTAGTCATACATAAGCAAAGGATTGACTAGACCTCCAACCCAGTGGCGTAACGAAGGGTTTCAGCGCCCAGGGGCAAGGGTTGATGCTGCACCCCTTTTAATTTTCTTGTTGACTTTTAATCGTTCTTTTCATAGTACTGTGTATCACCAAAAGCTAATTTTACACTCCTCTCGTGCTGCACCCGGAGCTGGCTGTCCCCCCTCTGCCCCCCCTTCATTACGCCACTGCTCCAACCTTCAAGACACCTTGACACACCTTAATTAACACTGTCTGTACTATCACACATCCACTCACTTCTTACTTCCGTATCACATAGACGCGTCATGCAACTATATCAAGATACAGATACAAATACTTCGTGCAGGAAGGTACAAACGATATATATATATATATCTGGATACTTACTGTAGTGCCTTTTAGTACCTCACAAAAGCACTGCCAGCACCAGTCTGTTGAATGTTACTAAGAGCAGAAATGTCATTACCAAACCAAACAATACACTGAAAACTAGAAGAATCACCAACAGTGCACCCACTCATACACGTAGAACCTAACCAACGGATTCCCATTCATAGTCGATGGATGGCATCGTGTTACAAGTTGATTATGGCATTTGAAAGCTAGGCAGTGGTGTTTAAATATAAGAAAACCCTAAAAGTCTCTTTTTACAGAGCATCTCCCGGATTCTGACCTGGAATGGAAAAACAACCTGGCTAATGTGGCTATTGCAGACATAGATATAAATTGCCTTGTACGGTGCATACACTCCAGCCCACAGGCTACATCTGAATTTGTGCTGATGGCAACACCTCTCTATGGTAAATGACGTCATACGGTGCAGAACTTCGTGGTAATAAAATGTATGATTGCAGACTTGATTTGATATATCACCTGTGAGTAAGCTGAGTAATGCAGTTTTTGTGTAGCACTGAGAAATTTCAAAGTCTTACATTTACATTACAACTATGTTACGTATTTTCGCAGCTGACTACCGTCTTTGCGATCTGATCCAGTACGTGACCAGTTCACCGTATCTTCCGGAAAGACTCGTTGTTTCTTTCAGTCCGGACATCACGATACCCGAAGCACATGCCTGCTACAACGAGATCACACTGCCACTCGCTCATCAGACGTACCCAGAGTTCAAGACAGCCATGGTGACTGCCTTTCTGAACGGACTGACTGGATTTCAGCTGCAGTGATTACGATATTAGACTCGAAGGTTGTAGTGAGACAGTTATTACCAGTGCCAGGGTGAGATTTGCATTTAGCCGCAGTGGGAGGAAAGAAAATGTATAGGTGAAATTCAGTAGCGGCGCCAGGATTTCAGGTTGGGGGGGGCTAAAACCCCAATTCCTTCCCTTTCTCCCCTCCTCTCTGGCATTGGCAGTGATTTCCAACTTTTGTTTGGGGGCTGAGCTGCCGATAGGGCGGGGGGGTTCAGCCAACCCTAGCCCCATGCTGGCGCCACCACTGGTGAAATTATTTAAGGTTCTAACGGTATGATCCGAGTTCCATTTTACCCACAACATATCCCATCGTGACTATACTGGTAAGAAAACAAGATACAACGCAAAACTGGAATTAATGTCTTAATCCAGTTTGGATTTTCGTCTGATATTGAAACTGCAGAGCAATTATTACTTTGATGTTGGATTTCATATTGTTTTAGTAATTCTCATTTTTTTATTTTGATTGGAGTAATCGACACTTGCGGTATACAATCAACCAATCAATATTCGTTTATTTGATTTCGTCAAGGTTGAAGCATTAACATCGAAAGTTAATTTTTATATGACACTGCGAGTAAATCGGTGTTTGCTAGGTTATTAGAGTGTTGCAATGTTGCAATTCATACTGCACTTGTATACCTTGGGACATGTTAGCCAATTAAGTAGTTTAAGAGCACACCTTGTAATGCAGACAGCAAAGGTTCAAGGCTCCTCCCCTGAGATGGTCACTGTAGGGACCTTGAGTAAGTCCTTCACTCACAATTACTTCAGAAGTTGAATGCTGGAGGAACGTTTTCAGAAATGTCCAGAATCTCCTAGCAGTTTCACAACGAACAAATGCAATTTTTAAAGGGACAGAAAACTGTACATGTATTAGACAGCTTGCTTATTTAATAATTAGGCCATTTTCAGTTCTAAATGTGTAATCCATGACCTTTGTGGGTACAATTTCACATTTACTCGCTTTTTACTGGGGCACAGTGGCCAGATGGATAGAGCAGTTCACTTGTAACATGGAGAGTAAGAGTTTGAGGCTCTACTGAGGCAATCACTGAGTATAAGGACTCTGAGCAAGTCCTTCATGCACAATTGCTCAGCTCCGATGTTCTGGGATATGGTCAATTTGGTCATGTGTGCACTGATAAGTTGCTGGACTAAAATACTTGTTGATTCCATTGTATTTTGATCATGTTGCGTAGGAATGCTTTTTACACGTCAGTATTTCGTTGTTCTGAATTCTGGCTGGACACTATAGGCTAGCATGAAGACAAAGGCAAGAAGAGTTGTTGAACTTTGATCTTTTTGTTTGTCTTATTGATACCAGGAAAGTTAAGTTAGCATTTGTCAAAGTTAACGTAAGAGAGCGTATCGTAAAGTTAGGTTAACATTATGTGAAATAAGTCTGTAATGGAATTTGTTGGTAAGTCAATACGTGGTTTCATTCATATTTTCATTAAGTCATTCAGTAAGCTCAAAGGAATGCAAAGCAAGCACAACTCATCAGTGGCGTAACGAAGGGTTTCAGCGCCCGGAGGCAAGGTTTGAAGACTGCGCCCCTCTTTTAATTTTCTTGTTGAGGTTTAATCGTTCTTTTCAAAGTACTGTGTACACTGAGCTAATTTTGCCTGGTGCTGCGCCCGGGGGCGGCTGCTCTGCAACTCATGCCATGAAGATCGTCATGGAAAGCGTGATAAAAAGGGACACTAGCCCTCATCCCTAAATCCATCCAAACCACAGAAATCATACCATGTATCCCTATGCTGTTTGTGGTCCATCCAACAGACTTCCATCATTTGTGTGTAACCATTTTGACGTTTCAGTTGTACTTTAAGACTTGTTTACTAAGGACAGCAGTGAGGGGTGTAGGCCTAAACATTATGAACATTATTGAGGAATCAATATTTAAAAAGACCTATTTATACATATTTTACTACCGGTATAACCTTCATGTATAATAGCAAGAACCACTTGGGTAGGAGTGGGAGTTCCACAAGAAATTTACATTCCGGTGTCAATACAATTTGTCAAGTTCTGTGGAAAATAAGAATTAAAAGATAAGTTAGCAATGATTAAAACCATGGAAGTAACAAGTCCCCTATTGAGTCTATTCGGCGCCTCACCAGTCGTGAGGTTAGTTGAAACTAAACGGCGGAGCTGATCAATCGTACAAGAAAAGTAACGAGTGGCCGAGTGGGTTGGTAGCCTGCTCTCCACGCCGGCGCCCCGGGTTCGATTCCCGGTCGGTCGGTTTATCAGAGATTAATTTCTCGGATCTTTACTGCGGGTGGCTCGGTCGCAATATAAACGTGGAGTACAATACAACACAATACAACACAACACAATGTACTGGGGCGCGGTGGTATAGGGGTATGTTCGGTGCCTTGCAACTGGAGGGCTGCGGGTTCGAATCCACTTCAAGCCGCCGCGTAGGGACCCTGGGCAAGTCCTTCACTCGCAATTGCTCATGCGCTTCGGCGTGAAACTCCGATTCAGCGTTCGCGCTGTAGTCGGGAGCGCCTCTGAATGGGCAATCTGGTAGGGGCGCTACATGTAGGCTATAACAAGTGTTCAAATACAAAATACAATCGTACAAGAAAAGTAACGCCACCTGGGGAGTAATAAGGCATTCTTCTAACCACCGATAGTCGTTTACTGCTGAGCATATAAAACTATTCACTTAAAAGTTACAGTTTAGTAGGCTATCTAATCGTGAGAGGGCGAGCCAGACTTTAAAGGGACGCATTAGCAAAATTTGTCAGTTGACAAGTGGATACAGCCTTGTAGAACTCATTAGAAAAACCCTTACAAAGTTACAATCTTTGTACAGTACCCAGCGACAATATGCCGTACACAAACGCAAAAGATACTGACTGATTTCCGGCTTTCTTGGGCGTTATAGAAGTCTCGAAAATACTCTTAGTCCTACGATTTTGGGTCATAATTCAGCTACAAGGAATGTACACTGTCGGCGGGAAGATCATACGGCGAGGGAGAAGACTGGCCATCCGCCCTCATATGCCGAGGCTAAGAAAATGAAGTCACCCATAGCTGTCTCTCTGGGCTAGCTTAAGGGAATGCGCTTCTTCTTCTTCTTCTTAGGTGGCCATTTCTGCGGAAATTCCTGCCGAATATTCTGAAACCCACGACAATATTTCCTCTATCATAGTAATAAAGTATTTCCTCTATCAAAGTAATAAAGGTAGATTGTGCATGGTTGTCTTATGACCGCCGCCCCCACCCCCACCCCTTCCGAGACGGTCACTTAACAGTCACTAAACACCATGTGTGGGCGTACGTCTTTAACAGACAATGCTGTCTGCTGTTGTTGAATGTCCCATTGTTAACAAGAAAGGAGGTGGGCCTATGTTTTGACTGATTGATTCACGTATTATCCGCTGACCGATTTGGACCGTTAGGGTTCATTGATTAATTGGCAGGCTTATCGACTGATTAGCGGACTTACCGATCGATCGATCCATCCATCCATCAATCAATCAATCTGTTTACATATAAGTCGATTTATCAATCCATTGACTCTACGGCCAACCCGGTAGTTCTTCAGAAGTAGGTTGCGGTAAAAAAAAGATGGATATCGTATTCTTCGCATTTCGATTCACTCTTTAGATATTTTATACCCAGGTCTTTCCCCCACTAAATTGATATATCTGTTATGGTTGTGCTAAAGTATACGTGTGATACGTCTCTAAGTGTAAATGTAAGCATTTCACTGCTGTATTATGCCGAAATAATTTTTCCGACGTCAAACACGTTTGAATTGGGGTCTAAACTTGTGTGTGTAGAAAGAATATTTTAAATGTCCAGTTACGAACATGACTGACTGACTGACTGACTGGCTGACTGACTGACTGCCTGCCTGCCTGGCTGGTGACTGGCTGGCTGGTTGGCAGGCTGGACTGGCTGGATGGCTGACTGACTGACTGACTGACTGACTGACTGACTGACTGACTGACTGACTGACTGACCGACTGACTGACCCGACTGACTGGCTGACTGCTGGTGACCAACCGGACCAACTGACCCGACTGGCTGGCTGGCTGGACTGGACTTGACTGACTGACTGACTGGACCGACTGACTGACTGACCGACCGACCGGATGACCGACTGACTGACTGACTGACTGACCGACCGACTGACTGACCGACCGACCGACCGACTGACTGACTGACTGACTGACTGACTGACTGACTGACTGACTGACTGACTGACTGACTGACTGACTGACTGACTGACTGACCTGACCTGACTGACTGACTGACCGACCGACCGACCGACCGACTGGCTGTTTATAACTGACGTGCAATATTAATTAATCGAAACGAAGACTAATTGCCTCGTGTCTTTTCGTCTTAAACTATCTTTTCACGTGCTCATCACGAATCGAGCTTTGATACGCATGTGTGTGTATGTATGGAGGCCTCTGTAGCCTACGTATACGCGTATAATTTATGTGTGTACATGTACGTATGTTTTTATGTATGTATGCTGTATGTGTGCATGTATGTAGATACGTATGTATGCTTCTGACTATTTATGTGGCGTCTTTTGTTAAATTAACATAAATTATGTTTAAGTCAAAGTCGGATTTCAGTGCGGCTGCTGAAGTTAGTCATAGGTGCACAGGTCTTATTTTAATACACACGCACACACACGTATTTACATATATATATATATATATATATATATATATATATATATATATATATATATATATAGATCTATATATATATGTCCATATATATTTTTGGTTGCTGTTGAACGACACTGTGTCATAACAAAGATGATTAGTGTCGCCCTCCTCCTTTCTCCAGGCTTGGGACTGGCACTACCACAGGTAGGGTAGTGGCGGAGTTCGTCCATATATGATGGACTCTGTTATATTTATAGGGTCCCATGATGTATCGTAGAATATGGATGGCCATACTGTTTAGGTGCGCGTATTTAGGTTAAGCCATGGGGTGAGTCGATTTTGAAGAATCCAAGCTAAAGATTCCCATGCTCTCCAGTTACAATCTGTAATTCTAGCTCCTCGTGTGATGCCTCCACCCTGCCCCGTCCTCTCCCCGCCCTGCCCTGCCTAGCCTTGCTCCCCTCTGCCCCGCCTGTCCATGCTCCACCCCTATTGCTTTCTTCCAACGTCCAGGGTGGCTGGCTGTCTCATATCAGCAGGTATGCACTCGTCGAGCGTTCCGGAATGTGCTGCGTGCTGGAAGGGAATGGAATGCAGGATCGAGGTACGAACTGCATGCCCTGAATTTCATCCACATGGATAAAGGCAAGGGGCGGGGACGGGGGGCAGGGGCGAAGGGTGTGGCTGTTAAGTGAGTACACTGACCGTTTGGGGGAGGGTGGGTGGGAAGTACACGTGGCCAGGGAGAGGGGACTGGTAGGAGGAGGTCATCCGAACTATGGCGTAGTTATCGTGTCGTATCTGAATAGTTTCAGTTTAACGACACTGTGTGATAACAAAGACCATTAGCGTCGCCCTCCTCCTTCGTCCAGGCTTGGGACTGGCACTGTCAGAGTACAAACAGTAGCGGAGTTCTCTGAGAAGTTATAAAGCCCCTCTTATAGTAGGCCTAGTAGCTATTCGGAGGCCCTCTTAGCGTGACAGCCCCGAGGAAGTTTTGAGGTAACGAAGGGATGAGGGTGGGACCCCGACTAAAATCTTATTAATCTACTATATAGAGGTCCATGGTGTAGCTTAGGGAAACGACTTCTCAACATCACCCAGTTAGCTACGTTGGTTAGATCGCACGTCCCATTCGCCTCTGTGCAAAGAGGTTGCCGGTTTGCATACCGATTGTGACTTAGGCCCTATTAATGAGATTCAAATCTTGGGCTAGCACGGTCCGTACACGGGAACCTTTGAATGGCGCGGCACCCATTCAAACGGGCCGCGGTGGTGAAGGATCTCACCCGATCAATTCGTTTTAAAATGAGCAAGGTCGAGGCCAAACGGTTGTTATAGATAATCGTGTACATTTGCATTTAACAGTGTGATTCTCCTTACAGAATGTTTTTTGTATTAACGAAAATAAAGATGAATTTTCGTTATTATTATTTTCGTTATAGTTAATGATATTTATTAGTTATAGTTATAGTTATCGTTAACGAAATCATTTTATTTTCGTTAACGAACATTTTTCGTTATCGTTATCGTTAACGAGAATCACACTGGCATTTAATCTCGGGTCTAACACAAGGGGTCATTTCCTTTTCGTCCTCCACGCTATCTTAGTCTCCGCAAACATAAGTAACTGTGCAGGGGCCTTGACTCCCTTGAGCAAGTCCTTTACTCACAATTGCTCAGCGCCATCAAAGCCCTGTCGTATGGTCACTTCTGAATTTTGGAAGGAGAGCAGTACCAAACACAAGCGCCTGAAATGTGTTTTATTCGACAGTTAGTTCACTGGTTCGGGTCGGGAGCGCTACTGATAAGTCTTTCTCTTGAAGTGGCGCTTTATATATTGTATTGTATTGTATTGTATCTATCAATTTGTATAGCGCCTCTCACAGTGCACACCAATCGAGGCGCTCCCAGTGCGAAAGACCCAGAGAAAAGAAAGAAGTTTTGAGACAACGAAAAGAGGCACTTGGCCCACCAGTTTAAACAAGAACGAGTCAAAGGAGGAAGCTGGTTCCATAGTGCAGGGCCAATATATATCAGATTATAATTTCAATAATTTGTATTATTTTAGTGAGTGAGTTAATGTGTGAATGAGTGAGTCTAATAAGTCTAAGACAGCTGAATTTTAACAGTTATAAAGAGATGTAATAAAGAAGAGGGCGGCCTCAATCCTCTTTGTCATGAGACAGCGTGCTTAACTAGCTAACGACTTAACTAAATGAGTTGTATAAAGAGTTGGCCGACAACGCGGTGACTGCCCTGGATGCGAAGACGGACATAGACTTAGAAATAGAGAGGCACACGGAGAGTACGGACAGAGAGAGAGAGAGAGAGAGAGAGAGAGAGAGAGAGAGAGAGAGAGGAGAGAGAGAGAGAGAGAGAGAGAGAGAGAGAGAGAGAGAGAGAGAGAGAGAGAGAGAGAGAGAGAGAAAGACGGTGGCGTCCACGAATAGAGACAGATGTTCGGTGCGTGATGCCAGTGTGATGTATGATCGGAAGGAGGCGTTGAGTTTTTGGTGACAGATGAGAAGAAGGCAGACACCGATCCAGGGTCGAGGGACGATTAGAGACGAAGGACTATCACCATCACCGTGGCACCACCAACACCACTAACACCAACACCACCACCACCACCGCCAACAACACCACCACCACCACCACCACCACCACCAACACCACCAACACCACCACCACTACTACACCAATACCATGCCACCACCACACCACCGCCACCAATAACACTACCACCACCACCATGACCACCACCACCACCAACACAACCACCACCACCACACCACCAACACCAACACCACCACCAACACACAAACCACATCACCACTACCACACCACCACCACCACCACCACTAACACCACCACCACCACCACCACCACCACCACCACCACCACCACCACCACCACCACCACACCACCACCACCACCACCACCACCACCACCACCACTACACCACAACCTTATGTGACACCCTCCCTTCACCCGGATTCTTTTCCTAGCTCTCTCTTTGGAGGCTCTTTTCCAGTGCGTCGTTCACTCACTCACCAGTCACTCACTCATTAACTCACTCACTCGCTTCACTCACTCACACTTACAACTCACTCGCACCTCACTCACTCACTCACCACCACCACTCACTCACTCACCACTCAATCACTGACTCACTCACCACCCCTTCACCCTGGATCACTCTTTCACCTGGCTCACTCACTCACTCACTCACTCACTCACTCCACTCACTCAGTCACTCACTCACCACTCACTCACTCACTCACTCACTCACTCACCCCACCCACTCACCCACCCACCCACCCACCCACCCCACCCACCCACTCACTCACCTCACCATGATACGTCGCTTGTAGCGCCTCTGGCGACTCACCACACTCTCTCGCTAACTCACTAACACACTCTCTCGCTCACTCATTGACTCACTGACTAACTCACTTACTCATTAACTCACGCACTAACTCATTCACTCGCTCACTTACTAACTGCTCAGATCACGCGCTTTCTGTCAATTTATTTAAAGTAATTCAGATGTGAACTTAGGACTGATCGGGTTCAATTCGCTTACTCACAGCAGCCTGACTTGTGGATTGATTGACTGATCAGATTTCGACAAAGATCATCCGAGGGATTATCACTTTCGAGTTCCGATTTACTTCAAGTGCAATGGTCAAGTGGTTAGCGTGATGGGCTGTCAATCGAGAGGTCGGGGGTCAAATTCCCGCCAGGGCAAACATTGTTTCCAGAATTCTTTTCTACTTACGCCCTCTAGCCCACTCAGTTACAATGAGTACGCTGACTGTACACTGTCGATAAGCAGATCAGAGTGCGAGGGAGAGGTTTGGCCTCCCGCGCTCATGTCGAGGCTGAGAAAATGAAGCCGCTAACATTTCCTTCCTAGGACTTCCACTTGGGGTAATTTTAAGGAAATGCACTTCTTAGTCCTCTTCTTCTTCCCCTTCTCCTCCTCCTTCTCCTCCCCCTTCTTCTCCTCCTCCCATTCTCCTCCCCTTCTCCTCCCCTTCTCTCCTCCTCCTCCTTCTTCCTCCATATTCTTTTTTCTCCTCCTCCTTCACCTCCTCATGCTCCTTCTTTCTCCTCCTCCTCCTTCTTTTTCTCCTCCTCCTTCTCCTCCTCCTCCTCCTTCTTCTTCTTCTCCTCCTCCTCCTCCTTATCTCTCCTCCTCTTTCTCCTTCATCTTCTTCTTCTTTTCCTCCTTCTCCTTCTCCTCCTCCACCTCCTTCCCCTCCTCCTCCTCCTCCCTGGATATAAAGAGAGGGACAGCCTCAGGTCACTGACCTTGCACTGGCCTTACAAGGACCTCTCAGTGGCCTCATCGTCTAGCACTAAACCCTGGCCCGGCACAACTCGTGATAGCCTACTCAGAAAGACGAGAGACGAGACGAGGCATCAGACGCCAGTTTCAGCAGCCAGCCGAGCTCATCATCCCCAATATCCATCATCGTTTGGGTATCTTCTAACTGTCTAACAGGTGGCAGCAGCAACGGCGGCAGCAGCAGCAGAAGCCAGCTGGTTAATGTTTCGGGGTCTATTATTTCCGCGAATCCAGGGTAGCCAGCCCGGGAACGGTCACCGCCCACATGCTGGCAATAGGCAATATCCTTCGACGCACGTGTCGTCTAGGGCCTCGACGCCCTATTTATCCGTACAGACCAGGTGTAGTGCCAAATAATGCATTGCGAAAACAGTTCCGGAAAATCTTGTAATTGGTTCACGTGACTATGACGCGTAAATCTGTTTGTAAAAATTGAAACTCCCTTAGCCATAGAAGAAGGAGGAGGAGGAGGAGGAGGAGGAGGAGGAGGAGGAAGGAGGAGGAGGAGGAGGAGGAGATGAAGAACAAGAAAAAAATAGGAATAAGAACACGAAGAACAGTCACTTAAGCTAGAAGAAGGAGGAGGAGGAGAAGGAGGAAGAGGAGGAGGAGATGAAGATGAAGTTGAAGAACAGGAACAATAATAAGAACAAGAAGAAGAAGAGCAGTCACGTAAGCTAGCCATGTGGCAGCCATTGTTATGAAATGCTAGCGACTTCATTGTCTTAGCCTCAGCATATGAGGGCGGTCGGCCAGTCTCTTCCTTGCCGTCTCATCTTCCCACCGACAGTGTACGGTCAGTGTACTCATTATAGCCGAGTTGGGTAGGCAGCGCAGATGGAGCAGAAATCTCGAAAAAAATTTCTGTCCTGGAGGTTATTTGACCCCCGACCTCTCGATTGACAGTCCAGCACGCTAACCACTGCACTATCGAACACTTCACATTAAGTTAGACTTTAAAACGGTTTATAATACTGCATCGTTTTTTCGACTGACAGCCAGTGTGATTCTCCTTACAGATTTTATTTTAGTTATAGTTACAGTTATAGTTAATGATTTTTTATTTTAGTTATAGTTATAGTTATAGTTAGTATTATTTTTTAGTTATAGTTATAGTTATAGTTAATGGATTTTTATTTTAGTTAATTTTAGTTACTACTTAGTTATAATAATTAAGGCTATAAATAAAATTGTGCGTAATTAATACGCTGTTTCACAATTTGCTCAGAGCTTTGAAAGCCTTTGAAGCATTCATGAATACACGAGTTTCCAAAGTATCTGACAAATGGCATAATAAAAATATCGCATTTTTTCGTTCTCATTTATGTAGAATCATCAATATTGCACTTCCTATTTTTATTCTTTGTATTAACGAAAATAAAGATGAATTTTCGTTATTGTTATTTTCGTTATAGTTATAGTTATAGTTAATGATATTTTTAGTTATAGTTATAGTTATCGTTAACGAAATCATTTTATTTTCGCTAACGAACATTTTCGTTATCGTTATCGTTAACGAGAATCACACTGCTGACAGCATGCTACTTTTTCACTATTTTATGCATTGTCGTTGAAAAGTATGGACGTTTGTTTAGCGCACAAATTGCCTACTTACTTACCTAATTAATTGATTTCTTACATTAAATTACATTACATCAACCTGTTGTGCCATATGCCAATAAGTCGGCGAAGTCGGAACAGTCTTTGCAGCGCTGAGATATTTTGCACCACACCCGCCAGCCGTGCTGAAGATTGCGCGTATAGACGCGATCACGTTACATAATTGGAACTACGGCCTGGAATTGGTTTGGCTGCAGTAGCGCGAAGGGGGAAGGGATTGTGCCTGATACGTCTTGTGCTGGCCATTTACCGGGAATTCTGTTCGAGAACACTCTAGACGTAGTTGGGTAGAACTGCGACAGGATTTAGGCTTGATGCAGGATCAACATCAATTTCAACGACCCTGCTTAATTGATTGAATAGATATGATATACATAGGATTATAGTAGGCCCCTATACAGTTACGTAAACGTTATGTATATATTTATACAGGATAGAAATATATAACAATGCATTTATATTATATACGAGTATAATCGTGTGTGCCACATTACTCGTGCATCAGTTATTATTCCCCAGACACTTTTCAACGAGGTCATCTGAATATCTTTGTCTGGTCATACCTAAATCAAGAACTGTTCTTGATAAGCGAACTTTCTAGGTTGCTGGACTTACTTTTTCAGTCGATTGTGTCATTTCATTGTGAACATAAAACTACTTACCTCTTAAATTGCTTATCTACAATGAACGCAGTGTGACTACAAGTCATAGTATGAACGGATGATCACAAGTTATTACAGCAGTCGAATTTAACTGTTTGGCAGCCATGCAAGGCGCCTATTTGTCCTACTGCTCATTTAACCAACGCCATCTGACGAATGAAAGTCGACCTTTGGGAAGGTAGCGGGACTCGATCCCGCGTCCATGCTGATCGGGCCCGATAGCGCATTGGATAACACACTGGCATAGAGAGCGAGAGGTACCGAGTTCGAGCTCCGTAGGGCGAACATGCTTTGTAGGCTGCTATTAGCGCCGTGTACTGCAGGCTGTCTGTTCTGTTAGTAGTTAAGATTTATGTCTTCTGTCATTTGTGTTCTTGTGAATTGTTTAATTGTTATAACATGTAAATGTACAGCGCAGTGCGTTTGTCAGGCGCTTCAATAAAGAAAAGATATTATCATTATGCCGGAATTTTAACCATTCATGATTCACCTAAACCCCTACCCATACATGTATGTATCTTACTCACTCACTGACTCAGTCAATCATTCTGATCGATTCGTTGACTGACTCACTAACTGACTGACTAGCCCTGCTGACTGATTGACTGACGGGTTGAGTAACATCATAAAGTACAGGTCACTGCATTTACGTATATGCATACGTGTTTATGTAAATAACATGCAAACACATACTTAAATCAAGAGTGGCTGTCCAAGGGAGAATGACCCTTGCTTTCGTTCACCTGTTGTTTTCTTATAGGTCGGGTTCTAGGGTCTAGGCGAGACTGGCTAGAATTCAGAGAAATATATTGTCTATGTAGTTTACAAGTCAACGCAGCGTTTAAACTTAAAGGGAAATTCCATAACGAGGAGACTCAGTTGAAAACTAGGGCGAAATTTTTTACCCTAGTCTATCTGTTATATCTATGATGCGATTTGAGATACGATATATGATATGAAAAGATTTAAATTTTATAAATTATATGATACAATATCACGTGGTATGGAATGATATGATATGATGTGATGTGATGTGATGTGATGTGATGTGATGTGATGTGATGTGATGTGATGTGATGTGATATGATGTGATGTGATGTGATGTGATGTTTATATGATATGATATGATATGACAAGATATGATATGATATGATATGATATGATATGATATTATATGATATGATGATATATGATATATGATATATGATATGATAATTATGATATGATATGACGTGATGTGAAATGATATACGCTATGATATGATGTGCAAAGATATAAATGAGATGATATATCACATATCATAATAATTATGATACATGACATATAATGTGATTATGATGTTTTATGTGATATATGACATGATAAGTTATGATATGATAAGATATGACAAGATATAAATGACATGATATGATGCAATGATATGATATGATATCAAAAGATATAAGTCAAGAGAAGCTCGGGTTTGGCTCAGCTCCCACCGCATATGTCGAGAAGCTCTAGGTCTCATGACGTCAGCATCTCTGGATTGGTTCACCAGTCAGTCGCCAGAGGCGCTACAAGCGACGTATCATGGTAAGCACTCGCCGACAGAGGGCGTGTGGCGCTCTAGCTGCTATTTATATTCTCATCGGCAAGTTGAAATGCAAGGAGTCTGGACTCTGGAGGTGAGAAGTCTCAGAAGTCTCAGAAGTGTGGCGAACTCGACAGTCTAGACACAGGCTATCCAGGACAGACAGACAGACAGACGGAGAGACAGACAGACAGAATGAGAGAGAAATTCGCCCTAGACGTCTGGCTATTATTTTTGGACTTTATATAACCATATAAACATATAAACATGTTTGTGTACGTATGTTTAGATCAATACATATATAATATCTGTAACCACGTTCCAACGCCAGTTGTTGCTTATCATACCGTCTCATGGAATGTCTTCTATGCTTAAAAACACATCCAAGCTGTATGCATACATATGTACCATACAACCATATATATATATATATAATTTATATATATATAATATATATATATATATATGTATTTATAGTATAGGATTCACTACAGTAACCTCTACCATTATAAACTACAGGCCTACCATACAGTATCCCATCCTACCCTATTCTATATTCTACCATAACACATAACCTATGTATGTGTATATATATATATATATATATATATATATATATATATACATGATATATATAATATATGTGCATGTATATATATTGGCGAGGTGTATGTGCATTAGTTTACTGCCAAGGTATTCGAGTCGTCGGTGGTGTGTAAACCGTGGCAAGTATATAGCTGTCGATATCAATGATGAGATGGAGAATGTATTTTGGCCTTGGCTGCTGATGCTGCGAGATGCGGCTGCTGATGGTTGTTGCAGAGGCTGGGGTTGGTGCAGCTGCTGCTGTGTTGTGGATGAGCAATCTCTGTCAGCACGTGGTCAGCTACGGAGGCAGGAGAATGCCGACGATGTACCTACGCAGCAAAGCGTTGCATGCCTACATCACCCTCCCTACCCTATTCTACTCCACCTCACGATGCCTAAGCCATGTCCTATACCCTACCCTACCCTACCCCATACCCTATCCTATCGTATCCTATCCTACCCTATCCTATCCTATCCTATCCTATCCTATCCCATCCTATCCCTCCTATCCTATTCTATTCTATCCTATTATATCCTACCACACCCTACCCTTCTATTCTTTCGTACCATAAAATATCCTTCCCTTCCTTACCCTACCCCTCACTTCCCTAACCTGCTTACCCTTACACTATCCTACTGTACACTGCCCTATCCAATCAAACACTACCCTATTCTACCCTACCTACCCTACCCTACCCTTCCTTTCCTTACCCTTCACTTACCTAACCTATACCCTTACCCTATCCTATCGTACCATGCCCTACCAAACGCTACCCAATCCTATCATACCCTACCATATTCTACCCTTCCTACCCTACCCTACTCTACCACACTCTAACCAACCCAATCCAACCCTATACTCTCCCTGTTCTTTCCTGCCCTGCCCTTCTCTACCCTCTCCTTCCCTACCCTATTCTATATTCTACCATAACCCATAACCTAACTACTTCTAACCTAGTGTGCCCTACTCTCCACCACCCCACCCTACCAGACCTTAACATACGCATACCCTACCCCTGTCCACGATCTAGCCCTCCTCCAATTGGCGTCTGTCAACAATAACAGATTCTCAATTGTTCCACACCGTTCCATATAATACGGTTCCACGATGACAGGAACCCGCTCCTCCTCCTCATCCTCCTCCTCCTCCCTCCTCCTCCTCCGTCCTCCGTCTGGGGGGGGGGGGCCTCCTGACCTTTGGTCGGCGGGGTGTAGATCAACCGCCGACCGTCGTGGGTCCTGTGAACGGTTGCTCCTCGTCGCCGCGTCTCCTTCTCTCACGGTCTCTGCAGAACTTTCTCAAGAAGATCGACCGTCAACTGCTCTCAACAAAGACATGTCTTCAGTCACACGGCCCTGACTCACGTCTGTTTGTTTGTCTGTGTGTCTGTGTCTGTCTGTGTGTCTGCCTGTCTGTGTCTGTGTGTGTCTGCCTGCGTGTGTGTGCCTGTCTGTGCGTGTGTCTGTCTATCTGTCTGTATGTATGCATTTGTGTAGCCTGTGTCTGTCTATGTGTCTGTGTGTCTGTCTGTGTGTGTCTGTCTGTCCGTCTGTCTGTCCGTCCGTCTGTCTGTGTGCCTGTATGTCTGTCTGTATGTGCGTGTGTCTCTCTGTTTGTCTGTCTGTCTGGCTTCGAGCACTCCATGGCTCCGGACGGGGTTATTCTCTCCGACGGTTTCTGGGTTACGACGCAGTTACCGAATTTGTGCGAAGTCATTGCTAGGTCAAGATTTCATAACAGCAACGACAAAGAGGAGGAGGAGGAGGAGGAGGAGAAGGAGGAGGAGGAGGAGGAGGAGGAGAGGAGAAGGAGGAGGAGCAGTATCTTAAGCCAGCTTCAGAGGCGGCCATGAGTATGAATTGAAGTACCGACTTCATTTTCTTAGCCTCGGCATATGAGGGCGAGTGGCCAGTCCTCTCCCTCACCGTCTCATCTTCCCAACGACACTGTACGGATATTATGGCTGAGTTGATTAGGGGGCGCAGGTGGAGAAGAAATCTCGGACCAAATTTCTGCCCTGGCGGGGATTTGAACCCCAGTCCTCTCGGCTGAAAGGATGAGGAAGGAGAAGGAGCAATCAATATCTTAAGGTACACTAACCAATCAGCTATGCAATGAGTCAACAGATGAGGAGCATAGGCGAAGAAGAACACTGAGCCACTGGCCACCCGAACTCAGGTGACGAGTCTAAGAGTAGTAGTAGTAGTTTCAGTTAAACGACACTGTGTGATAAAAAAGGTCATTAGCGTCGCCCTCCTCCTCAATCCAGCCTTGGGACTGGCACTGACAGAGTGCGATCAGTGGCGGAGTTTGGCTAAGAGAGCAGGTTGTACTTCGGCTTAACGACACTTTTTCATATCGAAGATGATTAGTGTCGGAGGCAGAAAGCAACCTCGTACTCCACGTTTATATATATTGCGACCGAGCCACCCGCAGTAAAGATCCGAGAAATTAATCTCTGATAAACCGACCGACCGAGGAATCGAACCCGGGCCGCCGGCGTGGTGAGCGGGCTACCAACCCACTCGGCCACTCAGGATCTCTCGCTAAGAGAGCGAAGTCGCCAAACACTTTATACCAGTTGCTGTCACTCGCGGTTAGCTCAAATGACTGTTTAATTCCTTTCATGATCTGTCTTCTTGTTCTTCTTCTTGTTAGTTTTGTTCTTACTCTTGTTCTTCTTCCTGTTTCTCTTCTTTTTCCACTTCTTGCTCTACTTGTTCTTTTTCGTGAACCTGTTCATATAGATCGGCTTCTAAGATCTAGGCGAGACTCGCTAGAATTCAGAGAAATGTATTGTTTACTTGGCTTACAATTCAACGCAGCGCTTAAAAACTTAAAAGGGAAATTCCAAAACGAGAAGAAACAGTTTAAAAATAGGACGAAATTGTTCTTTCTTCCTCTTGTTTTTTATTTATTTATATATTTATTATTATTACATTTTTTCGCCCGAGGTAGAAAAGATCCCTCAGGCTCTAAGAAACTATGCAACTGTGTTAAAGGTTCTCGTCCCCAATTATTATTATAATCATTATTATTCATGTTCTTCTTCTTGTTCCTCTTCTCCTTATTTTCTCCTTAATTCTTCATATTCTTCTTCCTTCTCCTGGTCACCCTCTTTTCCACGTCCTCCTCATTATCCTTCTCCTCTATCTCCTTTATTTACTTTTTGCTTCTTGTCCTCTCTCTGCTCTTTGTCACCACTGTTTACCTCCTCCCCTCCTCCTCCTCCTCCTCTTCCTCCTTCTACTTTTCCTCCTCCTTCTCCTCCTCATTCTCTCCTTCTCTTCCTCCTCCTCCTCCTCCTCATGTTCCTCCATCTCTTCTTCCTCGTCCTCCTCCTCCTCGTCCTCCTCCACCTCTTCCTCTTCCTTCCGCCTCCTCCTCCTGTTTCAACCACATCTGTACACGTTTAAATTTAAACCACTGTGGATATCAGTGTGCGCGTGTCTTTGACTGTGTATTTGTTTGTGTGTACGTGTACATGATTTGAGTGTACGTGGTTGTGTACGCTCTGTAGCGCTTTCCCCACTGGCGACACACTGCGTCCGAGGAGGCAAAGAGACGGACAGACATCTATTTGTACAGATCGTGGTTCACGGGGTGCATCACGAACTGTAAGTAATTTAACGGCGGATAGACTGGGTCGAGCTGGTCTCTTCTAACAGGCAGGCCTATGTGCGTAGGAGGAGGAGGTGGAGGAGGAAGAAAAGGAGGTGGATCAACGAAAGGAGGAGGAGGACGACGAAGAGGACGAGGTGGAGGAGGAAGAAGAGAGGTGGTTTGTGTTTGCTCGTGTGTGTGTGTCTGCATGCTTACCACCTGATCAAAAGGAGGAGGAGGAAGAAAAGGAAGAGTAAGAGGAGGAGAGAGAACAAGATAAAGAGAAGGAAGAGCAAGAGGAGGAGGAGGAGGAAGAGGAATAAAAGAAGGAAGATCAAAAGGAGGAGGAGGAAGAGGAAGAAAAGGAAGTGTAAGAGGAGGAGATGGAATAGGAAGAGAAGGAGGAGGAGGAGGCGGAGGCGGAGGAAGACGAGTAAGAGGAGGAGGAGTAACAATATGGTGAGGACAAGACTTAGTACTAGTCTCACAAAAGAGGACATCCTTCCATGCTGTCCATTGTTAAATCTAAACCCTTTAAGAGTGGTTTTGTTAATAAGGGTGCTCGATAGTATAGTTACACAGTGGTCAGCGTGTTGGACTGTCAGTCGAGGGGTCGGGGGTTCAAATTCCCCGCCAGGGCAGAAATTGGGTTCGCGATTTGTGCTCTGCATGCTTACCACCTGACCAAATCATCTATAATGAGTACACTGACCGTACACTGCCGGTGGGAAGATGAGACGGCGAGGGAGAGGACTGGCCATCCTCTGCCATCATATGCCGAGGCTAAGAAAATGAAGTCGCTAACACTTCATACCCACGGCTGCCTCAGAGGCCTCAGGGCTAGCTTAAGGGACTGCTTTTCTCTTCACTGTCAATCGATGTATCTTTAGTTACATTTAGCTATGCATTCATGCATGTCTGTAAGATCTGCTCCTGTTATAGTCTGCTTCAAACTCTGCCACTGATTGTACTCTGTCAGTGCCAGTCCCAAGCCTGGATAAAGGAGGAGGGCGCCGCTAATGGTCTTTGTTATCACACAGCGTCGTTCAACTGAAACTACTACTACTCAAACAAGCTTGTTTACAATGTAAAGCATGTGCGCTTGTCAGGTGCAAACAGTTGTTTCAGTTTAACGACATTGTGTGATAACAAAGATCATTAGTGTCGCCCTCCTCCTTCATCCAGGCTCAGGACTGGCACTGACAGAGTACAATCAGTGGCGGAGTTCGATGCAAATAAAGGCTACTTAATTATTTAATTGTATTAATACTGATTATAGGCTATCGTGACCTGTTCAATCCGAATTGTTGATTCCCTGATAATTCTTTCACACGGTACAAAAGTTCATCTGATCGAAATCGTGCAGGTGGGGTACAAGGTACAATTAGTGAGCGGTCCAAGGGCCCGCCATTTGTCTAGGCTCGCAGGGCAATAAGGTCAGTACTTTGTCCTTTCGACTCTCGTGATTCTCGTTAACGATGTCAGATCGTAACAGTCTCGTTGAATATCGGACTTATTGATGGCAACAGAGTTGAACAACATCTAACTTCAGACTAAACTAGATGTTGTTGTAGTCTGCCACGTTCCGGTTTAAACCAGTTACGCAAGAACCAATCGTAGGGTATGTCTCCATACAGTCGTGGGAATCACGAGAACTCTTTGTTTCTTTGTTTACGTGAACTGGTGTATCCATCATGTATGTTATTGGAATGCGTGTATGTAGAACTACCCTGGATTGGTAATATAACGAGAGGCAGTCCGTTGAGCGAGCCTCAGAGTCAACCGATCAAAATCACTGACGATATTTTAAGTTTTTGACACACGTCCGAGTTTTGATGGTGTTCGTCATGGAAATATACGGCCAGAGTGAATAGACGAGGCCACACATTTTCACAATCTGTGATGTTTATCGAAAGATTAATTGCCTAGCTGTACACACACTATGGCCTGATTTTATACATCTACTTTATATAAAGGCCATTTATGGTGAAACATGGAGTGATATATCCGTTGTTCAACCTATAGGGACGCTGTTGTATACAGAGAGATTTCTTTGGAACTATGCGCTGTTGAAAGCAATATTCATGCTATTTACTTTTGGTCCTTGCTTCCATCCATCCATCCATCCATCCATCCATCCATCCATCCATCCATCCATCCATCCATCCATCCATCCATCCATCCATCCATCCATCCATCCATCCATGATCCATCCATCCATCCATCCATCCATCCATCCATCCATCCATCCATCCATCCATCCATCCATCCATCCATCCATCCATCCATCCATCCATCCATCCGCCTAGCTATCCATCCACCCATCCATCCTACATCCTCCCATACAATTTCTATCCTACATCCTCCCATACAATAATTTTCCATCCATTTTTCCTCCCTTCTGAAGTACGAGACACACCTCGAACACGCCTAAAATTCACAATAGTACTATGGATACCTATATATATACATAATATATATAGGTCATGTATATATATATGTATATATATATATATATATATATATATATATATATATATCCCACACGTATATATATATATATATATATATATATATATATATATATATATATATATATATATATATATATATATATATATATATATATATATATATATATATATATATATATATATATATATATATATATATATATATATATATATATATATATATCCCACATTTATAATACACGTGAACTAACTATAGCTTAGACGTCTATATTTATTGCCCGATATTTCCACGGCGTCAGTGCACCGCCTGACCCGGTGGCCATGGAGGCAAAAATAGCCAGCAGACTGTCGGCTCCGCCCCTCCTCCCATGTACACACAATCGAGGCTGGGCTTCAGTTTACGGTCGGTGCCTCTTTATCCTTCGTAGATCCAGTTTGTAATGGGCGGCTAAATATAGCCACAAGCGCCATTACCACCGGTCTCTATGCTTCTTACTGACAGACAAGTCACCGAACACGTTCGACTGCGAAGCTTAAAACTGTCCTTCGAATTCTTCTTTACAAGTATTCACCGTACACACACACGTTTTTTGAAATAAAGGAATAGTAGTAGTAGTATGTATAATAATATATGTATGACATTCAGTGCTTCTGAATCGTTGCTTCGAGTCATCGACTGCTTACAGAACTACGGCACTCAAATCTCTATTCTTATTATTATTATTATTATTATTATTATTATTATTATTATTATTATTATTATTATTTGTACAGCGCTGCCGATAGAAATTCCATGTATGTAGGCAGAGCAGTCACGTATGCCCCTAACAATCCTTAGACTTTATGAGAAATGTATAAAAACATGACTGAAATAATATGTAGTGCGGGTACAACTTCAAAATTATATTTATATATGCAACTATGTAGTTATGTCCGTGATATTATATTTTAAAGGCATAAATCATAAACTTTGTGTAACTGATTATAATATTTTTCATATGTATGATTGCTGGGCCCAGCCTGGGCCCCTAAAAGTCGCCATGCAAGCATGGGTTTGTTGCCCCCCTATGTATGTATGTATGTATGTATGTATGTATGTATGTATGTATGTATGTATGTATGTATGCATGCATGCATGTATGTATGTATGTATGTATGCATGTATGCATGTATGTATGTATGTATGTATGTATGTATGTATGTATGTATGTGTATGTATGTATGTATGTATGTATATGTAGTTATAATTATATATGTAAAGTGCTTACTCATATAATACATGTACAAGCAGACACATATACATATGTAAATAAATACATTTAATACATACTTACATACATAATTATATTCATCCATGATTAAATACACACATATACATACATACACATAAACATGCATACATACATACATACATACATGCATACATGCATACATGCATTCATGCATACATGCATGCATACTTACGTACAGATAGGCCATGCGAGTATGTGTACATTCATGCACACTTACATGCAATCAAGTACGGTACAGTGGGTAAGGTAAGATTAAGCAGGACAAAGTTTGGTATGGTACATTATAATATTATGTCCAGGGAAACCCCCTTCCCCCCTCCCCGGTAATGATCCCATCTAATTTTGGTTGCAACATTTATTCATTTCTGGATCAGCCAATCCCTCCCTCCATCCATGCTTAGTTGGAACCTGCTTGAGTCAACTGAACTTTGCCTACGGATGATTAGTTGTTTACAAACATAAGTTAAAGCATCAGCAAATTGCAGATATTTTGGTCTGAAGCTCTGATGCATCGCTTGCGCCTCTACCTGGATGGTACGACGCCCACCTCGTGTCAAACTGTGTGCTCATGTTCGTGTGTTTGTGTGTGTTTGTTTGTTCGTGTGTGTGTGTGTGTGTGTGTGTGTGTCTGTGTGTGTATGTTTGCGTGGGTGTGGGTGTGCGAATGTTCGTTTGTGTGTCACGGTATGACAAATGTTGCAAACTAGAACCCTATATGATCATCATCATCATCGTCGTCATCGTTATTATTATTATGTATTATTGTTATCATCATCATCGTCGTCGTCGTCGTCGTCGTCGTCGTCGTCGTCATCACAATCATCATCATCATCACCATCATCACCATCACAGTCACCATCACCATCATCATCATCATCATCATCATCAGCGTCATCGTCATCGTCATCATCATCATCATCATCATCATCATCATCATCATCATCATAATTATCATCATCATCATCATCATCATCATCATCATCACATCATCATCATCATCATCATCATCATCATCATCATCATCATCATCATCATCATCATCATCCATGGGTCGTCGTCGCTTCATCATCATCATCATCATCATCATCATCATCATCATCATGCGAGCGCGGCATCATCATTGCCGCCTGTAGTGGGGGAAGACGGCTTGATTCATTTTGGGGCTTAAGCCCCCAAGCCCAACGCTGGTTACGTCCCTGAGAAGGGGCATCTAAGAAGTTGGTAACGTCCAATCCGCTTTCATATGCCGATGCTAAGAAAATAAGACTGCTCTTTTCGATATGCATGGAAGAAGGGGTTGCGACTTTGATAGGCCCCTTAAAACTTAAAGAGTCGTTTGGCCCATCAGTTAATAAGGAGAAACGTGTCGAAGGAGGTTCCACAGTGCAGGGCCAGTGAAGGCAAAGGCTCGAGATTTAGCCATAGCTGTTCTCTCGTGTATGCATGCATGTATGTTTGCCCATTGGTATCTATGCATAATATGAATTACTGTATGTAGGTATGTATGTATGTATGTATGTGTGTTATGTATGTATGTATGTATCATGTATGTATGTATGTATGCAGCTATGCATGCATGTATGTATGCTCCTTGGTATGTATGCATAATATGAATTAATGTATGTATGTATGTATGTGTATCTATGTATGTGTGTATGTATGTATGTATTTGTGTATGCAACTATGCATGCATGAATGTATGCTCCTTGGTATGTATGTATAATATGAATTATTGCATGTAGGTGTGTATGTATGTATCACAGTATCTATGTATGTATATATCTGAGTATGTACGTACGTACGTATGTATGTGTGAATGCAACTAGTACTTGTCTATTCAACTTCCTGGTTTGAGTTTACAGAGCGACCATAAAATCGATAAGGGTGGATTGAATGTCTGGTTGCATTGCACACATACAGCAGAGTATAGGGGCAAATGAAGTACTCCCATCCAGACCCTGGACAAGAATAGTTTCGGTAATAAAATAATGTCGACCGGTTTCACGGAAACCGATTATAATATTACGAATGACCGATTTCAGTTTGTTTATGATAAA
This sequence comes from Aporrectodea caliginosa, assembly GCA_020284085.1. Lineage (NCBI taxonomy): Eukaryota > Metazoa > Annelida > Clitellata > Crassiclitellata > Lumbricidae > Aporrectodea > Aporrectodea caliginosa. Next base: position 729,292 of record JACEVL010000362.1, on the reverse strand, counting down.
TTTATAAATGCTCGGCTGTGTTGCCCGTTGAAAACGAGTTCAGTTTCTCTTTTAAACGTTTCTTCGTGGTGTGGTATCTCGAGCATGCTTACATGCATTTGCATGTGAAAAGAGAGAGGGGCATACATACAAACACACACGCACACGGGCATGCGCACGCACACGCAATACACACGCACGCACGCACACACACACGCACACACGCACGCGCACACACACACACACGCACACACACACACACACACACACACGCACACACACACACACACACACGCGCACGTTGCGTGACACACACACACACACACACAACGCACAAGCAGAGACATGAGGTTGTATAGAGATTAGAGAAAGCAGGTATACAGATGGGTTAAGATACGTTTGCCTGTCTGCCTGCCTGTCTGTCTATGTGTCTGTCTGACGGTGTGCGTCTGCCTGCCTGCTTGCCTGCCTGCCTATTTGCGTGTCTGTCTGTGTGTGTATGTGTGTGTGACTGTATGCCTTCCTGCCTGTCTATGTGTATGTGGGGCCGTCTGTCTGTATCTATCTCTCTGTCTGCCTGCCTGCCTGCCTCTCTGTCTGTTTATGTGTCTGCCTGTATGACTGTATGTGACGGACAGACCGTCCATCCGTCTGTTCGTCTGTCCGTCTGTCTGTCTGTCCGTCTGTCTGTCCGTCCGTCCGTCCGTCTGTTCATTTGTCCGTCCTCAAATGTCTGTCCTTCCGTCCGTCTCTCTGTCTGCGTATATATATATAGGCCTAGTGATATTCATAGATCCTTGTAACGGGCTAAGTACGTCATCGTTGACCTTGGTTACAATGTGTACGTACGGCGTGTACAGACACGCATTCTGCCTGGCTCACTGCCGATTAAACAGAAGAAGAAAAAGCATTTCTATTGTGTCTTTTCCTAAGAATAAGCTTCACCACCATCGACAAAGCCTATGCAAATCCACCAGTTCCTTGAATCGTCCATTCTCTCCCAAGCATCTCTGTTGTCCCAGGCGAGCTTCCATGCTTGAGTTATGGGCGAACAATGGATCGGTAAGCCGTAAAGGTGCTTTGAACCGTACAACGAAAGCCGCCCCTCCCATGGCGTTGATCCCTTAACCAGCCGACAAACACTGCTCGTGGGGACACAGCAGCCTCTCCTCGCCTCTACCCATTGTACTTAGGATGCCCGCAATTGAATGCGGGCGCAATTGCTTTGAACGTAGCTACCTTGAACTTCTTCTTGGCCAGTTCAGCCAAAGCGATAGTAACGTCTTAGGAGGCGCTTGTATATAATACGCATAATGAAGCCTTTATTGGAAGTTTCTGAGAATCAACGAAGGCTCGGTACAGCACAGCTCCTCGTACGGCTGTATGAATGGATGTAGCTGCATCATACAATACAATACAATACTGTATATATTAGAAAACGTGATGAATGGCGAAATTGGACGTACGAACCTGCCTAGCAAGGCAGAGAACCAAGAGAAGAAGAAGAACTATGTATATACATATATATATACATATACATATACATAATGCATACATGCATGCACACACCTATATATATATATGCTGTCAACTGTCATTTCGTAATGCCCTCCCCACATAGTTCAGAATTGAACGCTGAAGCCGGGCATTATTCTAAGCTCGCCTAACAGACATGCTATGAGCAGAATAGAGTCTGGATGTCATGGATGGGATTTAATCGGGTCGCCATACGTTGGGTGTTAAAGGACTATAAACGGGATGGCCCTGTGAAGAACCGCCAGAAGTTTTGTGTCACATAGAAGAAGACGATGACGATGACGAAGACGAAGACGATGATGAAGAGAAAGAAGTAGAACAACAACAAAGAGAAGAAAAAGAAAGAGCGAATCCCTTAATCTAGACTACGAGGCAGCCATGGGTGTGAAGCCTCAGCGACTTCATTTCTTAGTCTCGGCATACCAGGACCTAATGACATTCGAGTTCGTTAAAGATAATAAGCTCGTGGAAAAATTACAGCGATGATAAAAACAACGGGGTGGGAGGACATGTGGGAAAGGGTCGATTACTGACTTCCGTTTGTATGCTTTCCCAGATTCAATCACTTTTCATTTCCCACTGTCCATTGTTTCGTGGCCTTTACACTCTTTGTGTTTACAATGTATATCAGCAGTAACATCATGACAACCATAGATCTAACCAGTTTGGGAAGGTCACTCCCAATGGAATCACCCAATGGTCTTAGTCCAGGTACTCAGATTGGGCCACGGACGCAGTGCCCTACTGCCCTGCATTCGCACTGGCAAATAGGAGTACTTGATAATTAGTTTAATATACAAGTGTATATATAATATACATATATGAGTGTGTAACATACACACACATGTGCATACATAAATCACAAGCACACAGTCACACACAAACACGCACTCTCTCTCTCTCTCTCTCTGTCTCTCTCTGTCTCTCTCTGTCTCTGTCTGTCTCTGTCTCTCTCTGTCTCTGTCTGTGTCTCTGTCTCTGTCTCTGTCTCTGTCTCTGTCTGTCTGTCTCTGTCTCTGTCTCTCTCTCTCTGTCTCTCTGTCTCTCTCTCTCTCTGTCTCTGTCTCTGTCTCTGTCTCTGTCTCTCTGTCTCTGTCTCTGTCTCTCTCTCTCTCTCTCTCTCTCTCTCTCTCTCTCTCTCTCTCTCTCTCTCTCTCACACACACACACACACACACATACACACACACACACGCAGACACACATTCACACACACACTGACAAACAAACACAAGTGCATATATATATAAATCGAATATTCCCATGCAGAGCCGTTAAAGTCACATGCCGGACAAGTGGTGATGAAGTTTTAGCGGACTGTCCAGGGTGTGTGGCGCGTGACTTCCGCGTTTATATCTTTCCATTGTTTACTTTTCTGGAAATTCACATCAACGCATGATGAGAGTTTCGAAGGCAGGCTAGTTTATTCTCAGTTCATATATCTGTGTCCCGCCCAAACGAAACAGCCAACTGGTCAAAACGGACTGCTTCTGATTATTGCTATTAATGTGATATATTACAATAGATAGCGATGCAAATGATGATGATGTTGACGGGTTAAGCTAATGCCTGGATTCGCAAAGTGGGTTACTATACCCAGGGCCCGCGTGACGTAGGTCCGTTTAAAGACAATAGTAGTATAGTTTAAGTTAAACGACATTGTGTGATAACAAAGATCATTAGCGTCGCCGTCCTCCTGTACACACACACACACACACACACACACACACACACACACACACACACACACACACACACACACACACACACACACACACACACACACACACACACACACACACACACACACACACACACACACACACACACACACACACACACACGCACGCACACACACACACACACACACACACACACACACACAGACAAACCCATAGACTGTCTATCTTTGTTTATATCTCTGTCTGTCTGTCTGTCGTCTGCCTGCCTGTGTGTCTGTTTGCCTTTGTGTCGGCCTTCTGCCTGCCTACCTGTATGTCTGCCTTCTGTCTGCCTCCCTGTCAGTGTCTGTCTTCTGCCTGCTGCCTGCCTGTCAGTGTCTGCCTGTCTGTCTGTACGAAGTTATCCCTATGGCAAACTATTGGTATGAATTGTTAGCGACTTCATTCTTTCTCAGCCTCTGCATATGCGAGAGAGCATCCGTCCTCTCCCTCGCCGTCTCATCTTCCCACCGACAGTGCGCGGTCAATGTACTCATTACAGTTGAGTTGGCTTGGGGGCGTATATGGAGCAGAAATCTCGAAAACTGTTTGCCCTGTCGAGGATATGAACCCCCGATCTCTCCTTTGACGAACTAGAGTATTGCGCACCCGATGACTTGTGACGAAATTGAGTATGCGACGACCCTTATTGTTAAACGAAATGCCTAGATAAGTTTAAATACTCTGTCACCGACTTGTTCCGTCACCCTCTCTCAATCTCCATTTATCTGTCTGTTTGTCTGTCTATCTGTATGTCTCTGTCTCTCTTTGTCTCTCTGTCTCTCTGTTTTTGTCTGTCTGTCTCTGTCTGTGTGTCTGTCTGTTTGTCTGTCTCTCTGTCTGTCTGTATCTCTCTTTCCCTGTCTCTATATCCAACTCCGGATCTCTCCTTCTCAGTTTCTGTGAATGTCCTACCCTTTGCCCCTAGCTGTACTTCTCTGTCTCTCTCTCTCTCTCTGTATGTCTGTCTGTCTGTCTCTCTCTGTGGTTCTCTCCGTATCCCGGATCCTATGCGCCCCTCTGTGTCCCTCTCTCTGCCTCTGTATGCTCATCTCAGTGACGGCGAGCACAACTGAAACAGCTAATGACAACGCCCTTCAAATTGTGCTCTAGTTTGAGTGACGTGATGTTTGCTCTGCTGTTCGTCACGAGCTTCATCGTAATGATGGTCCGTGACAAGGCCATGTCATATAACTCTAGCGAAAAGACCGACGTCGTGTCAACCAAGACGTCTTCTCTGCAGGCCCAGCTCTTTCTGGACAACACGACGCCCGCGTCATCAAGAGAATGAGGTCAGGTTTTTGTATGGAATGAAATGAAACGGCTGAGGACAATATCGAGATAGCTACTTATCCATTTTGGAAATCCCCTAGAAGAGAGAGAGAGAGAGAGAGAGAGAGAGAGAGAGAGAGAGAGAGAGAGAGAGAGAGAGAGAGAGAGAGAGAGAGAGAGAGAGAGAGAGAGAGAGAGAGAGAGAGAGAGAGAGAGAGAGAGAGAGAGAGAGAGAGAGAGAGAGAGAGAGAGAGAGAGAGAGAGAGAGAGAGAGAGAGAGAGAGAGAGAGAGAGAGAGAGCAGACAGACTGATTGACAGACAGACAGACCATTTTGGAGACACCTAGAACAGAGAGACAGAGGCAAACAGACTGTATTGAGATGGCTTTTTATCCATTTTGGAAATCCCCTAGAAGACAGACAGACAAACAGACACAGACAGATAGAGAAAGAGACACACAGACAGAAAGAATGACAGTGATTGAAAGATTGAGAGAGACAGAGGCAAACAGAGAGGTGAGAGAAGAAAGAGACTGAAGAAAGTACAGTGATAGGGAAGTTTGAATACAAATCTTTCAAGCAAACATGCATATATTACATGCAGTTACATATAGACATGCAGTTACATATAGGCATAGCCTACACGCATATATTGATACCAAACTCATGCATTCATATACACATACATACATAAATGCAAACATACATACATACATACATACATAAATACATACATACATATATAGGCCTACATACATACATACATACATACATACATACATGTAAACATACATACATCATATACACTAGTGCATACGTACATGCATAAATACATACATACTTAAATACTTACATACATACAGACATACATAAATGCATAAATAAATACATGCATATACATACCTACATAGATACATACATACATTCATCCATACATGCTTACTTACTTTTGTCCTTGATTGAAATAATGTCTTTGTATCTAAACGTGCTGTTGGAAAGCGCTGAGCAGTCTTACAAATCATAACAAAAGAAAGAAAATCATTTGTTTGTAATAATAGTTTTTTTTAACCACAGTAAGCAAACCTTCCATTGTTACTCAGTTGCCCTACTCATATACATAATATACATAATATCCTTGTATATAAAAGTGTTGTGCGAAGGCGGTGTGCAGTCTCAACAACAGGTGGTCGAATAAGCTTATTTCTAACATAAGTCATCATATACATAATGTGCATGTATGTTTCATGGTCTAATTTTATGCATGTATGATAATATCCATGTATATTTATGCATACACATAATGTACCATTCACTTTGTAGGCGCATAGCGTGGTGTCTTTTGCAAAGGTAACCGCAGAATTTCCGAATGCTTTCATTGCCCGCATGCTTTTGCGCGAGCTCATCTCATCCAATGAATGACATGAGTTACAACATTGTTGACTAAAATGCGAGTTATTCTTTGTGCTATGATTGTAATGTGATACTTGGGTTCTTGGCTCGGTCATCGTCCAACAGGTATATTAATTTAAAGTCCAACTCTCGAAACGTGTGGTGATAGGTTATGCAAATCGTCGTATTATTATTATTTTTTTCTTATTATTATTATTATTATTATTATTATTATTATTATTATTATTATTATTATTATTATTATTATTATTATTATTATTATTATCATTATCATTATCATTATTATTATTATTATTATTATTATTATTATTATTATTATCATTATTATTATTGTTATTGTTATTGTCATTGTCATTGTCATTGTCATCATCATCATCATCATTCATCATTGTCATTCATCATTCATCATCATCATCATCATCATCATCATGGTCATCATCATCATCATCATCATCATAGTCATTTCATCATGGTGGTTCATGGTGGTGGTGGTGGTGGTGGTGGTGGTGGTGGTGGTGGTGGTGGTGGTGGTTATCATGGTGGTGGTGGTGGTGGTGGTGGTGGTGGTGGTAGTAGTAGTAGTAGTAGTAGTAGTAGTAGTAGTAGTAGCTTTTGAGAGTAAAAAAACTTCTCTGAGTTGCTATACTGAATGTCTGCATAAAGGTGATTTACTAACTCACTAACTTCTTAAATCGCTGCCGTAAACGTCCTACATAGACTTTAGGATCCTGTTTTGTTTATCGATTGATGGTCCTGACAGAAGGTGGGTTATGACCTCGCCAGGGAACACACGCAACACCGGGATCTCTGCCCTCAAGAAATTCGTCAACATGTTTTTGACTTTTTGTCAACACATTCACAGCATTGAAATTGCAGTTTTCCGGAAGATTGGTGGCTGACTAACTGAATGAATGAATGAATGAATGATTGATTGAATGAATGAATGAATGAATGAATGAATGAATGAATGAATGAATGAATGAATGAATGAATGAATGAATGAACAAATGACTGAGTGACTGGCAGTATGACTAACTGACTGTCTGACTGACTGACTGACTGACTGACTGACTGACTGACTGACTGACTGACTGACTGACTGACTGACTGACTGACTGACTGACTGACTGACTGACTGACTGACTGACTGACTGACTGACTAACTGACTTTCTGACTGACTGACTGACTGACTGACTGACTGACTGACTGACTGACTGACTGACTGACTGACTGACTGTCTGACTGGCTAACTGTCTAGATGGTTGGCATTTTGGTTGGCTGTTGTCTGACTCTGACGGTCTGACCGTCACATAAACTGCTACGCCTTGCGAGACCTTGTTTATGATGCAGAGTACGTTGACCAGACATTCACAAGGCACCCAACCAAGAAGAGTTCCAATTCTATGACTGCATAAAAAGCTGTTGCATTTCACCAAACAGTTCATTCATTCATTCAATCAATCAGTCAGTCAGTGTCACTCTGCCACGCCTGTTTACTGTCTGACGTCTTGCTCAATTGTCTGTCTGTCTGTTTGTATGTCTGCCTGTGTGCGTGTATGATTGATTGTCTGTCTGTCCGGCCGTCTGTCTGTCTCACCTCTCTGTCTGTGTGTCTGTCTGTGTGTCTGTGTGTGTGTCTATCTGTGTGTGTGTGTGATAATTTGGTTGATTGGCTGTGTGACCGTTTATCCGTCTGTCCTGCTTAACTGTCTGTCTGCCTGCCTGTCTGTCCCTGTGTCTGTCTGGTTGACTGGCTATCCGTCTGTCTGTCTATGTGTCTGTGTGACTATATCTGATCCCTTTTGTTTGTTTACGTAACTGGTGATTGTTTATCGTGTGATTGTCGTTCTGGATATTGACACGGAGGCACAGAGACATCAGAAGAAATGCCGAGCAAAGTCACGAGAGAAAGTTCTGAACTTACACGGAGGGAGGATATTTCTCCATAGCTCCTCCTCCTATTCCTCTTCCTCCTCCTCCTCCTCCTCCTCTTCCTCCTACTACTCCTCCTCCTCCTCCTCCTCCTCATCCTCCTCCTCCTCCTCCTCCTCCTCCTCCTCCTCCTACTTCTTCCTCCTCTTCTTCCTCCTCCTCCTCCTTTTAATTTCTTCCTCCTCTTCTTTCTCCTCTTCCTCCTCCTCCCTCGTCCTCCTACCTCCTCCTCCTCCTCCTCTTCCTCCTCCTCTTCTTCCTCCTCCTCCTCCTTTTCATTTCTTCCTCCTCCTCCTCTTTTCATTTTCTCCTCTTCCTCCTCCTCCCCTCATCCTTTTCATTTTCTCCTCCCCTTCTTTCTCCTCCCTATCGCCTAATTTCCCTTCCCCTTCGTTCCCTATTCTCACCTTCCTCTTGAAGCTTCTCCTTGTCCTCCTCCTCCTCGTCCTTCGTCCTCCTCCTTCTCCTCCCCCTATTCATCCTTTTTCTCTTTATTTTACTTCACCTCCTTTTCTTCATCCTCCTCATTATCCTCCTCTTACTCCTCTTCTACCATTCACATTCCTGCTCCTTCTCCTCCTTTCTCTCTCCTCGTCTTCCTCATCCTCCTTTTCTCATATTCCTCTTTTTTTGCCTCCTCCTCGTCCTCGTGGTCCTCTTCTACCTCCTTTTATTCTTTTTCCTCATCCTCCTTCTTCCTACTACTCCCCCTTCCTCTAGTCCCCTGAACAATATTTTTTGCACTCTGCCATCTTGCTATTAACCTTCCTTCCTGTCTGTTCGTCTTCTGCCACCTTCTGGTCATCCTCTTTCTCTGTCTCCCTCCCTCCCTCCGTCCCTTCCATCTCCGTCTCCCTCCCCTCCCCTCTTCCCTTCCATCCTACCACGTCTGCCCTTTCCACCCTCTCCTTTCCACTAGACCGCCGCAAGAAGTGGACTAAACTTAGAAGAGATGCGTATCTCAGTCTCTCCCTTTGTACTTGTCTGTCTGTCTGCCTGTACCTTTTGTCTGTCTGTCTGTCGCTTTTTATATATCTCTATTTATTCATCTATATGTCCGTCCCTGTCCCTGTCCCTCCCTGTCCCTGTCCCTGTCCCTGTCCCTGTCCCTCTCACTCTCTCACTCTCACTCTCCCTCTCCCTGCTCTGTATGTCTGTCGGGCGTGTTTGGGAGACGGGCACGCAGGCATTCCGTCCAGGCCCGAACGCGAGCTCCTCTCGTTGCTTGGTAGGCCTAATTACAACTGTTTATGGCTACGCTATCGAGGGTTGCCCTTCAAAAACCGTCGGCGATCGCTGAGCTACGAGCCGCGACTAACAGCTCTCCTCCACAACAAAACCAACCTGACCGAGCCGCTAATACAGGTGCCCACCCGGTCGTCCCTGCGCCAGGCCGCTCTCCGCCGCCCGCCCGTTCGCCTGCCTGGCCCGTCAGCCGAGTTCGGCTCTTGCTGCTGGCCTGGGGGCTTGTGAGCCGGGCCGATGAGGTCTATTATATCGGTGGGATTTATTGGTGGGTGGCACTCTTGCAGGCTAGGCCCTACTATATCTGTGCGTGTCGTAGATCTATCTGTCTGTCGTAGCTCGCCTACTGGCTGTTCTTGTTGGGCCTATAAGTAATAGGGTTTTCGTAGAACGATGATACATAGCCTTCGTTAAGGCCAAGCGAGCCATGAGATATCGTCAAGCACCCGACAGGGAGGGATAGAGAGAGACAGAGATCAGGTAGGGCGGGTTGTTGTCGAGAGTCTTATTAGTCAGTCTGGAAGAAGAGGCGAGTGTGCGTTTCGGCGTGACTTGCCGGTTTTCGCGTCTGCGAGGTTTGTGTCGTGAAGTTTAGTTTACGGTGAGACTTGCGAGGACGTTTTACATCGAAAAGTATTTCGAAGTGTTTTCTCAAAGTTAAGACCGTGTATTCTGTTAATGTTCACGCGAATGAGGACGTCTTGTGACAGCAAAGATCTTTGACGTCTCTCCTTTGTTGCTGATCCCGTGTTATGTTCACGCGGGCCTTGTCCAGGTATTTATAACTTAGATTGGACTGCCCGCCAAGGGAGTGTGGAAAGGGCGTTCTTTGTTTGGACGTTACTACCCTGGATTCACCGTCTGGAAACACTGAATTGAACCCCGTTGTGAGGATAATGCTTAGCGGACCATCGTGCCTGAAACTCGTCAAGGAATCGGAATAAATTGAACTATTGGAGAGACTCGTGGCTGTTTGAAATCGTCAGAGGTGAGTCTGCCATCATGATTAAAGCTACGACGGCTGTTGTGATTCCACTGAGGTCCAACGATGATCTCTCCCGTCTGGATTCGAGGTCAGGGCACCACCTGGACAAGCCACGGCGCCGGAAGTCCAAGGATCGGAACCGGATCAGTGCTTTCTGGTGTGCCTCGGGGCAGCGCTCGCCGACCTCCTCCAACGATTCGATGCCCTACGACATTCCGCATCTCGTGCGCTCCTCCCCCGTGGCACCCCCAACATCGACGATTCCCCACCAGCTCCCCAACGGAGTCGTGTGTCATGACATCCCAAAGGTAGCCAGCACCAGCATCGACTCTGGGGTCGATTGCAAGTCCTCGGTTGGGTCTGTAAAGGAGGAGCCGCACCCCAGCTACGGCCCGGCCCGACCCCCATCCGGCTGTAACAGACCCTCGTCGTCAAAGACCCCCGTACAGAGGACCCAACCAGATGCCACGATGGCCGAGTCCGACGGTCCGGCGGTTCGGGGTTCGAACCCCACAGTCCTCAGCCCCAAGTCGCGTATGTCGCGTTCTTGGTCGTCGTTCTCGCTGAAGACGTTCGCGATCCGCCGTAAGGACTCGCCCTCCAGACGACTTCCGGTTGTGAAAGCGGAAGCGATGAACGACACGACGGGGACCCGGATGGAGCAGTCGCGGAAGAGGGTCGGGGGGAGTATGCCGGGCGACGATCGGCTTAACCTTTCGAACACTTCGGCCAGCGGCACAGAGGACGAGGTACTGAGGAAGCGAACGCACACCCAGATGGCCGAGAGGCTGTCACGGTTGAGTCGTTCCTTCCGTCGGAGAAGATCAACGGACCGCGTCAACGCCGATCTCAAACACCACGACTCGACCGGTGACTCCACGAGCTCTTCCTCCTCCACGTCTTCCACCTCGTCCAACAACCAGGCTATCATCCTCTACGGCACAGCTTCCAGGTGTCGACGCTCCAGCTTCAAGCTACCCATCTCCGCCTCTGCTCCAACCACCGCCACCGCCACCGCCGCCGATTCCTTCCTCCAACGGAACTCCACCGATCCCGGACCGACCGGGTCGCAAGTCCGGAAGCGGTACCATCTATCCAGGCATTCCGACCCAGCTGAACCTCGAGGACGGCGTCCAGCTGGTTAAGATCCTCAAACTCGACCAGTACATGACGAACAAGTGGATATCCGGAATGGCGATGAGCGACAAGAACGAACTGGTCCTGGTGGACCTCCGCGAAGCCTACCTAATCGATGAATGGGGTAACCTGATCCGGACCATCGGCTCCAAGGGCTCCGATCGACTCATCGAACCTATCGGTATCTCCGCCGGTGCTGACGGTCGACTCGTCTTCACCGATCACGCCCAGCAGAACGTGAAGGTCTTCACGAATCGCGGCAACCACCTGCGAACCATCACCGACTTCTCCCTGGCGAACATCGCCGGGGTCGCCTGCAACCGTTCCACTGGAGAGATCTTCGTTGCCGGGACAGACCGGAAGCGGATCTTCGTTCACCGGGACGGCGAAACGAGAACGATCCCGACGGACCGGAACTCGGCGCCGTCCGTGTCGTCTACTACTCCCGTCGGAAGCAGGGTGTCCTTCAAGCACCCGTTCAGCGTCGCCTACAACGCCGTCAGTCGGGAGGTGATCGTGGGCGACGACTACGACCAGTCTGTGATGGGAGTGTCCATCGAGGGACAGCTGATGTGGAGGTTCTGTCCGCCAATGCACGACGGGGAACGTCAGTTCTTCCCCAGCTCCGTCTGCGTCGATCAAGATGGAATGGTCTTCGTGGCCGACCTCTACAACGGAAAGGTCTGCATGCTCGACTCGAAGGGACAGTTCGTGCGGACGCTGCTCTCGCGTGGATTCGGGCTCAGTGGGAATCCGGGAGCCATTGCAACGGATGGGAAAGGACATATACTGGTTGCCGATGAGGAAAGAACGGTTAAGGTGTTTCAGTACAAGAGGAGCTGCTAGCCGGAAAGCACCGCGGAAACTGGGAAAGCTGAGCTGAGAGGAATCAGAGTGTTTCAGTAGAAGAGTTAGCGAGGTCCCAACACTGGTGAGAGAACATTCAGAGTGGTTCAGTACGAGAGGGGTTGCTGACCCTGTGATAACTCACGACGCCCCAAACATTGACAGCTTCTACTGTTACGATTTACCAAAAACTGTTTCACGTGCGGGGCCAAAGTTATGTCAGTCACAACCACTCACGGCACAGCAAAAGATAGGACTTTTACCGGAGACCGATTACCTTAAGCTGTGTCACGGACTGGGACCCATGTCACCTTTGGATAAGGCGTTCATTTTTCTCCCTCAGTGTTCTCGGTTCAGTTCTGTGTGTTTCATGTGCCAGCCATTCTTTGCAACTATGCAAATGCTTGGTTCCCGTGGTCGTATAATTGACGAGTGTATCCTTTACATGACGGATGTAGAAACTGTTTCACGAATCAAATGTTTTTTGTGTATATATACTGTAAAGCTAGCTTGTCGAGTGATGGCTTTCACGAATCTGGGAATTATTGTCATACACGTTATATGTCAATGATTATGTTAAACTACACTGACAGATTTTTAAAATTGTGATGGTACATGATGTAACATGATATCTAAACTGCAGGAACTGTGGTGAAATTTCTTTTCACCTGAATTGTGAGAACTGAAGAATATTGGAAACTGCTTTCAACAAGTGATAAAATCAACTCAAGTGATACTGGTTTATGTCGATAGCGTTCTTCAACTTTGTTTTGTTCAAGTTTGGTTTTCGAGTGCGATTTTCGTAAGAAGTCACCATGGCCTTGTGTTTTATGATGACGTCACTATAGAAGGTTCCAGATTAGAGTATATTGCATTGTTATGAATTGGCATTGTTCCACAGTTTCCTGAGGGCTTTGTCTCGTACAACAACAGAAGAAAGACAGTATAGATCGTGAGTCAGATTATAACATTATTAGAACCACAAACTACTGTTACTCAGAATTGAGAATGTTCAGTTCTGATAAAAGTTTCTTCAGTTTGTGAAATTCTACAGAAGTCTTAAGAACTTGTACATACGAAGTGCTATTCCGGTAACTATGCTGGTGCTTTTTCGTAATATACTGCAGCGAGTGCAAACAATGGACCATTGTTGTTGTTATAGCTGTAATTGTAGGTACAGTTCATATAGCATATTTTGAAAGGTACTAATCAGACAGTATTACACAAACGTACTTCCATACATACTTATATACATACATACAAACCTCCACACATATATACACACATATATACACATATAGAATATACATAAGCACATGCATATGTATATATGTGTTTATATATTATGATCTTATGGATATTGACTTGATTATGGTTTGGTTTTGGTGTGCCATCGGTTGATGCCTTGTGCATTAGACACCGGCGCAATAGAAGTTACTAATTACAAATTACAATAAGTACATACCATGGTTGAACAGCAGTTTAAGCACTTGTGGAAAAGAGGAAAAGAAAGGCCAGGCACTAACTACTGTCGTAGATTATGCCACTAATTGAGTAATTACTAACTATTAGTATTATGTTCCACGCTTATAAGTCCTGGAGGAAAATTCTCAGCTATATGAACTCACGACAACAGGTGGCCATAGGTTCTCAGCTGGGCAAGGAACTATGACTAAACTTACACCAAAATCTATTTTCCGAGGTCCTGTAATGATACAATAATCCTGACTTGTACTGAAGGCATGACTACTATACCAAAATCTATTTCCAGACGTTCTGTAATGATCCAATAATCCTGACTTGAACTATTACTGAAACTATGTTTACACCAAAATCTATTTTCAGACGTTCTGTAATGATACAATAATCCTGACTTGAACTATGGCTGAAACTATGACTACACCAAAATCTATTTTCAGACTTTCTGTAATGATCCAATAATTCTGACTTGAACTGTGACTGAAACTGTGACTACACCAGATTCATTTTCAGAGGTTCTGTTATGAATTAAAAATCCTGACTACAACGAGTGTTCCATCATTGGATGTGACTATTTCTTCGTCCTTCACGCTTCCAATATTTCAAACTGACTACTAGTTGACCGAATCCCACACAATTCACTACATGCAAGATTCGAAGGAAAAAGAAGCAAAGGCAGACCAAGACTATGCTGGATAGACAACACAAAATGAGGACATAACATCATTTGAATTTAATTTAACACTAAGGGGAGCAATGGACTTGATTAATGACAGAGGACAATGGAGGTCATTTATTCGTACCCATCGCCCCCCTTAGCGTTGTTAGTCCAAGTGATACTTACATATCATACTTATCTTTCACAGGTGCGTAATAGATATATACCTATGTTTACACATATTTACACAGCGTACAGGTGTGTATATGTATATAATATTCATATATATGTATATATATATATACATATATATATACTTATATATGTGCGTGTATGACATATGAGTGTGTGTATGAATAAGAGTATGAGTCGTTTTTTCGCAATCTCTCCGCCAACTTTTCTTCTCTGGTCGGGCTCGACACGCTCTCTACAGTGGCGGCGGCGGCATACCAGACCCATGACTCCGCGTCGCGTTGGCCCGCCTCAGACATGGCCCCTGCCCGTAGACTGATTCAGCCAACGGGGGAGGAGAGGCCTAGGCCGCTGAAGGAGGTGGGAAGGGGAGGGTGGGAGGGCTGCCTACTGTAGGCCTAGGCTGGCTGTAGAGGAGGTACCACGATGCTTGAATACCTCTCCTCAGCCGGTTATATAGGATACGTAGGGACTTATGCTTTCGACATGAACCGCCTCTTCTTGTTTATCTGATCGTCGTTACGGTGTAGAAGTCGCTATTTAAGTATGGAACTACTTTTCTACGAACATACACGAATTTACCATATATTTATATACATATAAATATATATATATTCATTTCATATTTATGCTTAACCATGAAAATACACAAATATAGGCCTACCATTTACATTAAATATCTGTGTATGTATGTATATTTACACACACATACATATGCACTCTTTTTGCACATAAAAATATACCATATACTGTGCTCTATATGTACTACATTTGTGATATATATATCTATATCTATATCTTTATATATATCTATATCTAATATATCTATATATATATATATATGCTAACTGCATATCTAGGACTACCTAGTAAACATACATAAATCTGCCATACACATACACACACATACACTTAAACATACTCATGCTGTTACTCATATAAGTTTTATACAGGACGACCGAAATATACCTTATATACATACACACATATATGTAATGTATGCTTGACGGTGTTTTGATAGTACATACACCCTGTATAGTTGGTTGTGGTTGTATTGAAAAATGCCGACAAGCCTATGTATTCCTTCCATGGAATATTCATTGACATATACTACAGTGCTATTTCGTTTTAAAGATATCTGTAGTAACTAACTGTCCGTATCATTTTATGGACATCTATTCAAAACAATATATATATATATATATATATATTGTATATTATATTTATTTATTTATATATGTGTACGATACAATGGAACATCATATATCTGCTGTGCTAATCGTAGATATATAGTGCTGATGCATCTTTGCATATGTCTCCTGTTGTGTGATGTGTCATGGCAGTCCCTGGTGTTATAATGTACAACAAATGTTGCCTACCTAAATGTGTTCATCGTATCAAAAGGCCTTTGAAAGGAACTATAAGAACGTACATACATACATACACATACATACATACATACATACATACATACATGCAAACATGCGAACATACTAACATATAATTTCTATACTAACACACACATACCTACATACATACTTACGTACGTACATACATAAATACATACATACATACACATACGTACACAGTAGGGCCTACATAGATATATACATACACACATGCATGAATGTTGAACTGTTTGTTAATCTATGAAGTGTTGAGACCTAAGGAGTTCGGGCTAGGTATAGCCTTACTGTAGTGGGAACGCGTACATAGGCTACATACCTTTTGAGACCGCGGACTAAACTGGCCTAAATCAGGCCTACGACAGGCCTAATCAGACTACTACATGCATGGGACGAAATCTCAGACGGCCTATACGGTCGCTATCAAAATTCCAAACTGAGCGAAGGAGAGATAGAAAAAGGAGAAAGGAGCAGGGATGGGCAGTAATTGAAATTACGTAATTGAAATTACTTGAAATTGCACAATTTGTAATTTGTTAATTTGTAATTCAATTACATTTCCCATGTATTTTGTAATTTGAAATTACATTTCATGTCCCAAAGTAATTTGTAATTTGTAATTACAATTACATTTTTCCGAGTAATTTGCCCATCCCTGGGAAGGAGATATAGAAAAGGAGTTAGGAGGGATATCGCTTGTAGTTCTAACCATAGACCTCCACGTGGCAACCCATTCAAAGGGGCAGCGGTGGTGAAGGATCTCACCCGATCAACTCATTAAAGAATGAGCAGGGTGGATGTCCTACGGCCGCTCCATGCATTGCGGTCAGTAGCCTACAGGTGACCTTAATTGGCGTGGCACCCATTCAAAAGGGCAGCGGTGGTAAAGGATCTCACCCGATCAATTCATTGAAAATTGACTCGTGTGGAGGTCATCTATATACGGTCGCTGTAAAGAGTAAAGACTCTCTATAGGCGATCAGACGGCGAACAGGAAGAGCGTTGGCCACCCGTCCTCACATGCCGAGGTTATGAAAAAAGGAAGTCGCTAGCATTTTATACCCATAGGGCTAGCTTAAGGGACTGCTTATTCTGTGTGCAATTTGTGGCACATGCAGCAGAAAGGTTCAAAGATCAATGGGACGTGTATATTTAAAGAAATGATTTCAAGCAGATATTTCGTGAAACTTGAGTGTCCTCTCATCTCAGCTAACTTCATTTTGAGTTTATACTGGCAGCAGTGTCTATAAACATATACCCTGTTCAACCAAGAAGAATAAGGGCCTTCCCTTTAACTAACCCCGATGAGGAAGCCACGGGTATGAAGTGTTAGCGACTTCATTTTCTTAGCAACGGCTTATGACACCGGTGGCCAGTCCTCTCCTTCGCCGTCTCATCTTCCCACCGACAGTGTACGGTCAGTGCACTCATTATAGCTGAGTTGGATAGGGGGCGTAGGGAGCAGAAATCTCGAAAAAAATTCTGCCCTGGCTGGGATTTGAACCCACGACCTCTTGGTTTACAGTCCAGCACGCTAACCACTAAACTATCTTGCACTCTCCAACTAAGGCTATATATATAACTTAAACCACCCGTCTAGATAATAATATATTTTGATCCCATAATAAAGCAAGCCCGTACATGTCTCCAGTGCAACGTTAAAAAGCCTTGCGCTTGGCACAGCGATCGTATCCGCCATTGGTCGTGTCTGACCTAGTTTCGTCCAATCAAAACACTTCAAAGGTTTCCCGTTAACGATAATCTTCAGCAGATATCGGACTCGAGTGCGGTATAGAAAGACAGATAAAGACTTGTATTATGTAGAAGCGATAAAGCTATCGCCGCGTAATTGCTTCTGTAACTACCAGGGGTGCATCCAGGGTTTAAAGTTTGGGGTGGGGATGGATGGGGATGGGGTGGTGAAGTGTTGTTCGGAGGACAGAATGTTACTCTTCAGGCACGGTGGTCGACTGATTGGAGCGATCAGCCTTGAACACGGGTTTGAGACTTGTCCTTCGCAGTCCCTGTGTAGGCTGTAGGTCCCAGTGTAGGACCTTGAGCAAGTCCTTCACTCACAATTGCTCTGTGCCATCGATGTTCTATCGTATGGTCGTGTGTGCACTTCTGAGCTTTGGAAGGATACTGCAATATCAAATGCAGTTGTATTGTATTGTATCAAGTACAGTTTTATTGTATTGTATTATTGTATCAGTCGGTCAAATTTTGGAGCACATTAATCCGTATGGCCTTGCTAACCCAACGCTTGTAAACCGTCTTTACACATATGCCTGTATCATGCATACATGCATACATGCATGCATACATACATACATACATACATACATACATACATACATACATACATACATACATACATACATACATACATACATACATACACACACACATGCAAACATACATACATACATACATACATACATACATACATACATACATACATACATACATACATACATACATACATACATACATACATACATACATACATACATAAATGCATACATATATACACATATACATACATGGGTGTGTGCAGGTGTTTGTTAGTGTAAATTGTTATTGAACAAAAATATTTACTTAAAGTTTTCATCTCAACTTGGAACGTAATGTCCTTGCGGTTAGAAGGTTGGCGGAAAAAGACTATACAGCATCGGGTTGAATACGAAAAAGTGAAACCACTTGTTCCCCTTTTTAATAGTCAATATGACCTCTATACGCTTCGCCTATGACAAGGTTCCGTTGGTTATAATACGAACTTACATTCTTATGCAACCTAATGCGGTTTTCTTCTAGGATGGGTGTAGCACTGTAGCATATATATCTGTGACGCAGAAAGACAAGAAACTTTTGGTATGTTGATGTGAAAAAAACCCGAACCACTTTTATCTCGTTTCCATAGTAACCCGAGGGACCCTCCCTACATTAAAACATGTACTTGTATACGTATATATGTACGTGTATATAAAAATATTGCATGTAGGCTACGTATGTTATTTTCCAGAAATAACAAAAATAGACGTGAAACAACAGAATGCCAACATCAAAGCTAAATGGATTTTGTTGTTCGTCTATTTTCGGCTGCTTTATCTATTATCTGCCGCTTTGTGTATATTTAGACTGGCACTCAACGAGGCACGAGCATGGACACACACGCACACACACACATACACAGACACACGGGCAGATATAAGCAGCCAGACACAGACTGACACACACACATACCTATATAGTATATATATGTATGTATGTATGTATGTATGTATGTATGTATGTATGTATGTATGTATGTATATATGTATGTATGTATGTATGTATGTATGTATGTATGTATGTATGTATGTATGTATGTAATGTATGTATGTATGTATGGACAGACAGACAGACAGACAGAAACACCGACATGACATACAAACATACAAACATACAAACATGCAGACATACATACATACAGACAGAAAGGCAGACAGACAGACGGATGGACGGTGAGACGACAGACAGAAATACCGACATTCAGACATACAGACTTCTTTCCGTTAACCTATAGCTTAACATGAACTACGGTTTTTTTCTATTTCAAGCGGAAATTGGTTTCTTTGTTGTGACCTCCTAACATCGACAGATTAACCGTCAGAGCTGAATATCCAACAATGTGACGACAGTTCAAAGCTATCATAAGGTTTATTTTAGACAATCACTTAGCTTCGAGACGAGGAGAGACGCCGTGTGAGCGAAAAAAGGACCCAAAGAAAAATGTTCAGATAAATAATTACTTGAGTAACTTGAGCTGAAAATTGTACGACTTTGATGACGTAGCGGTTAAAAAATCACATAATATTTATATTTATATCTGTAAATAGAATCACATTATCCTCTCCCTCCCTGGCCTCCTCAGTCCTCACTCCCTCCAGCCTATCTCTCTATCTCTGTATTTATCCATCCATCCATCCATCCATCCATCCATCCATCTCGCTATCTACTGTGTATTTATATCCAGCGACCAATCCATCCCTCTGGATGTTATGGCTATGGTTATATAATGGTTATATATATATATATATATATATATATTAGGAGGTACAGCTATGTACATGCATATATACTATATAAATACAGAAACATTTATAAGCACATTAGTATGTGCATATATATATATATATATATATATATATATATATATTTATGTGTACAAGTGTATATTTATTTGTACTACACTCAGGTCTATATCTGTGTTTGCATGTGTTCGTATGTGTGTTTGTCTCTTTGTACTAGTGTCTGAATGTGTGTTTGCGTTTGTTTGTGTTTGAGTGTTTGTGTGTGTGTTTGCGTGTGTTTGTGTGTTTTGTACGCTTGTGTTTATGTCTGTCAGCCTGCTTATCTGTCTAACCTTTGCGACTATTCGGTAGATGGCAGCACTAACAAGCATTGTGGTATAAAAAAAGGACCTTCCCCAAGCCCGAGCTAACTCCGCCACTGTTTGCTTTCTGACAGTGGGCCCAGACACTCAGTCATTTCAAGTTGATGTAAAAGTTTCGTTTTCACTACCAATTTGAAGGTAATGGTCCGTAGATCAATATTCGTCCGAGGGGAAAGCATGCAGATAAAAAATGAATTGTGGGGGGCTCGAAAACCCCCTCTGGCCTATGGGAAATATGTGTATTTTTTCCAGTCATTTCAAATAGATGCAAAAGTTTCTTTTTCAGTACCAATTTGAAGGTAATGGTCTATAGACCAATATTGGTCCGAGGGGAAAGTATTCAGAAAAAAAAGAAGCGTGGGGGCTCGAAAACCCCCTCCAGCCTATGCAAAACATGTGTATTTTGCTCCAGTCATTTCCAGTAGATGCATAAGTTTCGTTTTTTCAGTACCAATTTGAAGGTAATGGTCTCTAGATCAATATTTGTCCGAGGGGAATGCATTCAGATTAAAAAATGAAGCGTGGGGGTTCGAAACCCCCTCCGTCCTATGCGAAATATGTGGATTTTACTCCAGTCATTTCAAATAGATGCAAAAGTTTCTTTTTCAGTATCAATTTGAAGGTAATGGTCTATGGATCAATACTGGTCCGAGGGGAAAGCATTCAGATAAAAAAATAAAGCGTGGGGGTTCGAAATCCCCCGGCCTATGATAAATATGTAAACTGTTGTAACTTTTGATTGGATGGTCCGATCTGAACAAATGTGGTATGTATGGATTCAGAATCATGAGTTGCAAGTGGTATTAACATGCAGATTGCACATAAAAGCGTGTATTGCATATAAAAGCGTGGGGGTTCTAAATCCCTTTTCCGGCCTATGCGAAATATGCGTATTTTGCTCCAGTCATTTCCAGTAGTTTCTTTTTTCAGTACCAATTTGAAGGTAATGGTCTCTAGATCAATACTGGTCCGAGGGGAAAGCATTCAGATTAAAAAATGAAGCGTGGGGGTTCGAAACCCCCTCCGTCCTTTGCCAAATATGTGGATTTTACTCCAGTCATTTCAAATAGATGCAAAAGTTTCTTTTTCAGTACCAATTTGAAGGTAATGGTCTATAGATCAATACTGGTCCGAGGGGAAAGCATTCAGATAAAAAAAATTAATCGTGGGGGTTCGAAAGCCCCCGGCCTATGCGAAATATGTAAACTGTTGTAACTTTTGATTGGATGGTCCGATCTGAACATGTGTGGTATGTATGGATTCAGAATCAGGAGTTGCAAGTGATATTAACACACAGAAGCAGTGATGGTGCCAGTGTTGGGGCATATCCACAAAGAGAAAGTGTCATAAGAAAGTTGCTAATAAACCGGCAATAACAAATTGAACCTACATATAGTTAAGTATTGCATATTGTTCTTGTCCAGCTACTTCGCACATGTACACTTGCAAAGACATGTGCATTTCAATTTCGCCTTCATGCACTTGCAGAGAGAGCAGGTACTTGTGCAAGTGCACTTCACATCCAGGTGGAATACATCCCTGGCGAGGGGCAGCGACATCCATATGGGAAGCAGCTTGCCTTCCTCTTCCTTCCACCCATGATTAGTAGGGTTGTTCAAAGGCATCATGGACCTATGAGCTGTTGTCACTTCTTTTGATATGCTCGCTTGGAATACACTTCTTTTGAGATGTTGATCCAAAGCATCGGTTGTTCGGGGAATTCTCTCCACATCCCTAGTCTTCTGTGAGAACACCTTCATTCGGACGAGGTCGACGTCAATGTCATCTTTGGAGTCATTGGAGTACAGCCTACAGACGAATCTCGCTGCCACTTCTTTCAGCCTTGGCGATGTTTGAAATGGAGTGTCGACGACAGTTGCAAATTCCTTCATGCATGAGGGATGGCACTTCGTGCATCAACTTTCAGCTATTAAAAGGATGTGTACATCACTGCAGGTGATGAAGTCCATCATGTAGGAAACAGTCCACCAATGGAGCAGTGCAACCATGAAGAAGCAGACACTCGTGTCCTTATACATCTCTTACACGCACTTCAAACATGGTCACTTGGGATGGTTCATGCCGGAGATACTGATGTTGTCATAATTCTGTTGAGTAATTTCCATCATATCAAGGCTCTGAATCCTGCTGCAGAAATCTGGATCTCCTTCAAAGCGGGAAAGACAACTAGAATGATCTCCCTCAACACTATCGCCTCAAACCATGGAGCGACAACGTGCAAAGCAATTACCCTCTTTCACGGGTTTACAGGATCAGACATCAGGTCTTCGTTCAAGTTCAAAGGTAAGCGATAGCCTACTGCTGCAAGTTGATGCATGCAGTGCCATTCCTCATGGAGGAATTTGCAACTGTCGTCGACACTCCATTTCAAACATCGCCAAGGCTGAAAGAAGTGGCAGCGAGATTCGTCTGTAGGCTGTACTCCAATGACTCCAAAGATGACATTGACGTCGACCTCGTCCGAATGAAGGTGTTCTCACAGAAGACTAGGGATGTGGAGAGAATTCCCCGAACAACCGATGCTTTGGATCAACATCTCAAAAGAAGTGTATTCCAAGCGAGCATATGGACAACAGCTCATAGGTCCATGATGCCTTTGAACAACCCTACTAATCATGGGTGGAAGGAAGAGGAAGGCAAGCTGCTTCCCATATGGACGTCGCTGCCCCTCGCCAGGGATGTATTCCACCTGGATGTGAAGTGCACTTGCACAAGTACCTGCTCTCTCTGCAAGTGCATGAAGGCGAAATTGAAATGCACATGTCTTTGCAAGTGTACATGTGCGAAGTAGCTGGACAAGAACAATATGCAATACTTAACTATATGTAGGTTCAATTTGTTATTGCCGGTTTATTAGCAACTTTCTTATGACACTTTCTCTTTGTGGATATGCCCCAACACTGGCACCATCACTGCTTCTGTGTGTTAATATCACTTGCAACTCCTGATTCTGAATCCATACATACCACACATGTTCAGATCGGACCATCCAATCAAAAGTTACAACAGTTTACATATTTCGCATAGGCCGGGGGCTTTCGAACCCCCACGATTAATTTTTTTATCTGAATGCTTTCCCCTCGGACCAGTATTGATCTATAGACCATTACCTTCAAATTGGTACTGAAAAAGAAACTTTTGCATCTATTTGAAATGACTGGAGTAAAATCCACATATTTGGCAAAGGACGGAGGGGGTTTCGAACCCCCACGCTTCATTTTTTAATCTGAATGCTTTCCCCTCGGACCAGTATTGATCTAGAGACCATTACCTTCAAATTGGTACTGAAAAAAAGAAACTACTGGAAATGACTGGAGCAAAATACGCATATTTCGCATAGGCCGGAAAAGGGATTTAGAACCCCCACGCTTTTATATGCAATACACGCTTTTATGTGCAATCTGCATGTTAATACCACTTGCAACTCATGATTCTGAATCCATACATACCACATTTGTTCAGATCGGACCATCCAATCAAAAGTTACAACAGTTTACATATTTATCATAGGCCGGGGGATTTCGAACCCCCACGCTTTATTTTTTTATCTGAATGCTTTCCCCTCGGACCAGTATTGATCCATAGACCATTACCTTCAAATTGATACTGAAAAAGAAACTTTTGCATCTATTTGAAATGACTGGAGTAAAATCCACATATTTCGCATAGGACGGAGGGGGGGTTTCGAACCCCCACGCTTCATTTTTTAATCTGAATGCATTCCCCTCGGACAAATATTGATCTAGAGACCATTACCTTCAAATTGGTACTGAAAAACGAAACTTATGCATCTACTGGAAATGACTGGAGCAAAATACACATGTTTTGCATAGGCTGGAGGGGGTTTTCGAGCCCCCACGCTTCTTTTTTTATCTGAATACTTTCCCCTCGGACCAATATTGGTCTATAGACCATTACCTTCAAATTGGTACTGAAAAAGAAACTTTTGCATCTATTTGAAATGACTGGAAAAAATACACATATTTCCCATAGGCCAGAGGGGGTTTTTCGAGCCCCCCACAATTCATTTTTTATCTGCATGCTTTCCCCTCGGACGAATATTGATCTACGGACCATTACCTTCAAATTGGTAGTGAAAACGAAACTTTTACATCAACTTGAAATGACTGAAGAAAAATGCACAGGCACGTTCCTCCAGAGGGGTTGTCCAAAAGAGTAGTCCGAAGGAGGTCCGAGTCCGGTTTCCAGAGGATCAGAGGGAGCACAGCAAATGTTAAGGTGGGTGACGTTTATAAACTACTACTAACTCCTGATCTGGTTTAGTATGTTAGACTTAACGGATGTCCATCTCCAAT
The DNA here is from genome assembly GCA_020284085.1 of Aporrectodea caliginosa. NCBI lineage: Eukaryota > Metazoa > Annelida > Clitellata > Crassiclitellata > Lumbricidae > Aporrectodea > Aporrectodea caliginosa. The sequence goes on along the minus strand of JACEVL010000362.1, from coordinate 704,722 downwards.
TACTTGGGTCTGTCTGTGTGTCTGTGTGTCTGTTTGTCTCTGTATTTCTGTTCCTGTCTCTGTGTATGCTTATCAGTGTGTTTGATCTTTTCGAATACTCGGTAGATGGCAGGACTGACTAAGGTTGCAGAGTGAGCTGTGCGTTGCGTTCTCCTGTGATTGCATTTGCAACCAATTGAGAATAAGTATCTGGGAATTCGCCAGGTGGGTTGGGGTTTGAATCGTTTCATCGCAGAGCGATGTCTATAACTTCACCAACGGGGTCTAGGAAATTTCCCTCGGATATTCCCCCCCCCGAAGTTGGACTGATGAAAACAATTTCTTTACTTTAATAGAAGCTGGATTGATGAGACAAATTCTTTGCTTAAATAGAAAAGAGATAGATGAAACCAATTCTTTGCTTAAATAGAAGTTGGATTAATGAAACTAATTCTTTACTTAAATAGAAGTTGGATTAATGACACAGTTATCATGGAATATGGTAGACTGCCAACTTACTGAGTAAGTGACCTTCGGGGGAGGGGGGATGTCGGGGAAATGTCCGATACCTCACCAACGTCCGTAGCGAACGCAACTATATTTTTAAATGAATTTACCAGAGGTAGTTCTACTCCCTCAGGCGATTTAGACTGTGCGACCTGGAACGGCCGATCACTCGACAATTTCTGACTGCTCGAAGGTGCCTCTGAAGGCAACGGCGTTAATTCGCTTGTTGCAAGTAAGTAAGTAAGTAAGTAAGGTAAGTAAGTAAGTAAGTAAGTAGCCTTTATTTGCATATGACAAGCGCACATGCAGACTGACAAACGTTGGAAAAGGTAACTCGTTTCTTTAGGGTCCCCGGTGGTTTGGGTCACGAGGCGCCCCAAGTCCTCAATAAAATCCATTCCATTGTTGTTAATGAGCCCATGGTCTCGAAGACCAGCGTAACGAAGAGAGAGGTGGTGGCAAGCTGGTTGAACTTAGCGTGCTTCCTGGTAACCGCGACCTCCACCGCCAAGCCCACCGACACGGACGTCGCCAGAAGGCATGACGGAGCAACGGTGTCAACCACCGTGGCGTCTGCGCCATCGTATCAGCGTTACAAGGCCATCAGGGCGTTTGCCATCCGTTCTAGATAATCCTTGATGTTCGGGAATCCCATTACTATCATTATTATTTTTTATTTTTTATTTGTTTGCCCCGAGGTAGGCCTACATATGATCTCTCAGGGATTTTAATATTATTATTATTATTATTATTATTATTATTATTATTATTATTATTATTATTATTATTATTATTATTATTATTATTATTATTATTATTATTATTATTATCATCATCATCATCATCATCATCATCGTCATCATCATCATCATCGTCAGCATCGTCGTCGTCGTCATCATCATCATCATAATCATCATCATCATCATTACAGGCTAGGTCACACAGAAATGCAAATCGGAGGCACGGTTAGTCATTCGCTAGGCGAAGAGCAGTTCGATATCCAAATTCTTGGCTGCCGATGAGAACTACGAAGCTTTCAGGCGTTTTACTTAAAGAGTTTGCATTAAATGATCTAGTGGCTACCCGGGCAGGGCCGCATTAAGGCTAGTGCGGGCCCGGGTGCTGTGATAGTGTGATTACCTTCCAAAGACCCCCTCTGAAAACCACCGGTCCACCATGCACATATTTATAACATGCTTACTAGAGAGTATTAACTGCGTAAAGACACAATACACAATTAACGTTACATTAGTCTCTGTACACGCAATGATTAGTGTCAGGTAAATAACTATAAGTCTTGTCTTGTCTTCAACCATCCTCGATCCGAGGGTTGGTCGCTCCATGGACAAGTCTTCTCCACCGTTTTCTATCTTCCGTCTCCGTCAACAATCGATGAAAAGGCATATTCATCCATGTGCTGATGAACTATAAGTAATTAAATTAATTATTACTTCGTATTTATTTATGTTGCAGCATTTTCGTTAGATTTAACAGTAAGTTAATAACAGGCACATTACATTTTTTCTTCACATCCGAAATTGCGGGCCCCTCAAAACTGCGGGCCCGGGTGCTGCAGCACCCTTAGCACCCCCCTTAATTCGGCCCTGGGCTACCGTATAATTTAGAAGAAGAGCAGTGGATGGAGGCCAGTATTGGGCATAAACTGCCAGCGACTCTCTATGGATGGACTTCCTACTTCTCTACCCTCTGCCATCACCTCTGTTGCATCTCTACATCTTTCTCTAACCTTAAAAGTTTCCTTTTCTTTCCGGGTAACTCACACTGGGAGCCTATTTCTGGGGTAGCCTACCTCGTACTGAAAGGCCTATGCTGTGAGAAACGATTTATAAACAATCAAATACAATACAAAATACAACACAATGTATGTATGTATGTATGCATGTATGTATGTATGTATGTATGTATGTATGTATGTATGTATGCAGGTATGCATGTATGTATGTATGCGCTATCGGGGGCCGATAGCGCATTGGATAAAATCTGGCACAGAGACCGAGAGGTACCGAGTTCGAGCCCGGGCGGATATGCTTTGTAGGCTGCTATTAGCGCCGTGTATTGCAGGCTGTTATTAGTTAAGATTTCAATTGCATAACATGTAAATGTACAGCGCAGTGCGTTTGTCAGGCGCTTATTAAAGAAAAGATATTATTATTATTATTATTATTATTATTATTATTATTATTATTATTATTATTATTATTATTATTATTATTATTATTATTATTATTATTATTATTATTATTATTATTATTATTATTATTATTATTATTATTATTATTATTATTATTATTATATATGTCTCGGTTTTTTGTAGAGTGCGTCTTAAGAATCCTTCAAAACAACCTAGCGAAAACGAGACCTTGAAAATCTTACAATACAATTAAATACAACAGTTATTTGACAATGTCTTCCTTACAAAGTTCAGAATTACACAATGGATCTCATAATGTTATTGTCTTGGTGGGGATTTGAACCCTGGACTTTTGCTTCACAGTCCATGGCGCTAGCCACTGGACTACAGTCCACTCCGGAGGTTCAACAGGTTCGCACGATTTATCGCTAAGAATCATTCCAAGTTTTCCGTCTTCGTAGTAAATACTATTGTTTGGAATCGTGAGCGAATTGGTCCGAATTATCAACGTTCTGTTATCTCAGGTGCAGGAAGATTCACAAAGTTTCAATGAAGAGACCAGAGTTTGGCTTATACATGTATACAACGACGTTCGTAGCATTCAACAATACCAAATTCACAACTAGATACTCAATGGCCTATCCTTTGTTTGTCTGCATGTATGCTTGTATGTATGCCTGTCTATCTATCTGTATGTATGTATGTATGTATGTATGTCTGTATGTATGTATGCATGTATGTATGTATGTATGTATGTATGTATGTATGTATGTATGTATGTATGTATGTATGTATTATGTATGTATGTTTGTATGTTTGTATGTCTGTATGTTTGTATGTTTGTATGTTTGTATGTCTGTATGTCCTTCTGTTTCCATCTCTACCTGTCTGTATCTATCTTCACCTATCTCTTTGCATGTCTATCTCTCCATCTACATCCCAGTGTCCCTGTCTCTCTGTCTCTCCCTCTGTTTCCCTTCCTGCCTGCCTGTCTCTCAATCTATCCATCCCAACCAACCCATCTTTCTTGACTCTCCATCTATCACCCTCTCTGTCTATGTCCCTCATTATCTCTCTGTCTGTCTTCTTGTCTGTCTGTCTGTCTATCTATCTGCCTCTCTGACTCTGTCTTTATGTCTCACTCTCCATTCTTAATTTTTGGGTCCAGTTTTCGCCTATGGTACTTAAAGACAACACGAACTTGCACGTTATTCAACAAGGTAATTATATACATACGTGTTTATATACACATATATAAACATACATATACATATGCGTATATATAATATTATGCATATCGACACGAAGTTCACTCCTCTGCCGTTTATAGCTACTTAAATCATAATGATAATGACTGTGCATAATAATATGTATTTTAGCAGATAAAACTCGACATAAAAGAAAATAATACTATGACACTTGTAGAGCATTTGATGTAGCCTACCGCAGAGAGGGAGAGAGACAGAGAGAGCGAGAGTCAGAGACGGACAGACAGACGGAGAGAAACAGAGAGAGAGAGAGAGAGAGAGACAGACATACAGAGACAGAGAGAAAGAGACAGAGAGAAAGAGACAGAGACAGACAGAGACAGACAGAGACAGTCTGAGACAGAGACTGAGACAGAGAAAGAGTGAGAGAGCGGGAGACAGAGAGAGAGAGAGACAGAGAGCGACATAGAGAGACAGAGAGAGACAGGGAAAGAGACAGAGACAACGAGAGAGACAGAGACAGAATGACAGAGAGACAGAAACGGAGGGACAGAGACAGAGACAGACAGGCAGACGGAGACAGACAGAGACAGACAGACGGTTCTATAAATAGAGGTGATCTGTACTGCAACAATGAGATCTGAGGAACTGACTCAGCGGAAACACTGTCTAGAGACATCTCTGCGGTTGCACAATTCGTTTGTCTGTATGATGAAACTTCCGACCGTCGTCTGCCGTCCGTTTGACCGCAAGAGGGCGTCGCCAGAGGACGCCACGTGGATTGAAAGTGACTAAGCTACACGTGGCGTCACCTTGTGGTCGGTCGGTAGGCATGAGGTGATAGACAGGCAGGTGCTTGTTCAGCCTGAAGAGGTT